>JAQFVV010012421.1:4842811-5009284 GCA_028023455.1 Epiperipatus broadwayi
CTGGTTTAATATATATACACCACATGAAATTGTATACTTGTATGCAGGTAAAGAATCAAATTCTGATTCTTGCCTATGCCTTGGTACTCATGCTGAGAAGTCAGTAGTTTTTCCACATTTTGCATCACATTATTTTCAATTCTATAGCTAGCAAATAAGGTATGTGCAAATAAATTATATCTCTGTGGGACAATAAATACAACAAGATAGCATCACTGGTGTGCATTAAGAATATAAACATCATTAATGTACACAAAAAATATAAAATGAAGAGATGAAACTCATTTTATCAGTGACACAGACAGTAACCTACAATTTCTAGTTTTAGATAGACAAGAAGCCAATTTCTATGATGACAAATGCATATCCATCTTCTGGAAATGATTTGTTTTGTATTTTTTATTAGGATGAATCTTTTTCTTATAGACGCCTTTGAGATTTGATAACTTTTGAGTTACAAGATAAAAATGAAGAATTCATGCACAACTTATTTTGGAAATTTTGAAGCTATAGATTATCTCAGGTAAGAAGTATTATATATGATTTGAAAGATAATTTTGTGAGAAATACAAAGAAATTATCAATGAAGATGGAATTTAAACTTAGTTAATGATAAATTAGAAATTACGAAAAAACAATAAAGTAATAATTATGTCAGATGTTGAAATTTATTTTTTTCTTATTTTTTAAATAGTTATCATTATTTATCTTAGCCTTATTGTTTTCCTTCGTTTTTCTAGTTTCTATCACTATAAAGCTTTTTGCTCTAACATTATTAAAATTGAAGTTATTGTGAAAAGTGTGTCTCAAATCAGATTTTTAAAAAATTTAATATGGTGACCTGGTAAACGAAGAAGTTTTTAAAAACTGATTTCATGCTTTAAATTAATTTTATGAAATCATTAAAATTACATAAATTTCACTTGTAAAATTAAACTGATTATTTTAAAACTTTTCTTCCTCCAATTTATTTTCTAAATTACATAATTCGCATTTGCTTTAATTTATTATTGAAATCGTTTTTTATACTTTAAATAATGATAACTATGGTTGTAGACAAAAATTAGAGGACTAAAAATTAAAATATTTGATCAATATATAAACTAATTTTTGAACAAATACCAAAATTTTATTCACAAAGTAATTCATGAAACTTATAAGCTGAAAAAATTAATATTTAACCAACCTGATCCCAGTCAATTATAATATAAACAAAAAGCATCCCAAGAATGAACAGTCAATAACAAATAACTCAATTACAGCTCGATGTTGATTGTGTATATATAAATTAATTAACACAAAATATTTTGCATTGACATTTTCCAACGATTTTCTTAAAATTCCAAACATTTTTTAAATTCAAACTTGGTCTTAATGTTTAGCATAAATAATTTTTAATTAATTTTATCACAGTCACAAAGGTTTTATTTTTAATATCTCGACTACTGAATTTTCTAAACATCTTTGTTCAAATTCAAATAAAATGGTATAAACACGTATTTTTTATATTAATTTATAATAAGCTTTTAGATTAATAAACAAAAAATTTTGATAGATTTTTATTTAAATTGATACCTTTCCTTAAAACTTGTTTTTTTGTTGTTGTTTTTTTTTTTTTAATGTAACATCAAGGTAATAAAGGAAGACAATGAAAAATGAAAATTTGATTATAGGCATACGCATATTGCTTTAATCAAATAAACTACAAAATTTATATAAAAAAATCAAGCACCCTTCAACTATCCATACTATCTCATATCATGACCACATGCATAAAGAAAAAATAAATAATCACCAACGGCCGTATTTCGTGCTAAACCAGCCCTCATCAGTTGGTCCACATTATCATCTGTAAAGTGCATGTGCCGTGGTTTAAGCTACGTTGTTATTATAATTAAAAATTCTTATAATTTGATATAAAATAATAGCAAAAAAAAAGTAGATAAAAATTAAGTATGAAGTTTGTTATTCTTTTTTTAACTATGACACCATATTAGCAAATGAGTTTCATATTTTATAAGTATATGGTGCATCAAATTCAGTGGATTATTTTCAATTTTTCAAAAAATAACTACCATATTAACAATAATAATTAAGAAACAAAATGTCAGGTAGCAATTGCTATTTTAGATCTAGGTCTTCCATCTTGATTAGATTAAAAAAGCACTTTGTTTTAGAATTAAAAAGTCACTAAGATATCTATTACTTATTCATATTCTTTATTCACAAACTTCACATATTCAAATTTATATTTATTTTTTTATATTTATCTGTTTATGCCATTTACTGTAAGGTTTAGCAACTGATAGATACCAGATGATATTGCTTAATAAATTGCTATCCTGTGCTGCTCTATCCAATATCCCAAAACTAATTTCAAGCTTATAGTTTTCATCAGTGAGGAGCTTTATATCTGGAACAGTGCACATAAGTATGATCTAATGCACCCTTCTTCTATCAACAGCATTTACATCTCTGTTATATTATCAAGCTATTCACCATTAATTGAAATATATATATATATATATATATATATATATTTCAATTAATGAAGACTGAATATATATATATATATATATATATATATATATATATATATTCAGTCTTATCCAACTTGCTTGTATAATCTTATATATAGTTGTTAAAAAAAGCTAAGGAGTATAATGAGAACTATAATGTATAGAAACTGAACAAGTTTCAATCTATATTACTATAAAATCAAGTTGGTTAACATCGAACACATGTATATGTTTTTCAGTTTGGGCTGATAGCTTGAAAATATAATGATAGTTGCTGAAGAGAAGAGATTTAGAATTTAGAAATCCAGATATACTGTTCCAAGATCCAATGTTAATCACTGACAAAATCCATAAGCTCAAAACTAGCAAGGAGATATAGAGTAGGACTACAAAGAGTAGAGATTTATTAAACACTATCATCTGGAATTTATTAGTTATTAAAACTTTTAGTAGGTAGCATTGAGGTGGTGAAAAAAAAATGCATGCTACTAAAATAAAAATAACAATGTGAAAACTGGATATTAGATAATTACTAATCATTTTATTATTTATTTTTTAAGCTCAGACATAAACATTAAACTCAATGAATAAATAATAATTGTGATGATAAGAAAATGTGTGGGAAAAGGGTTATCTTATGATTGTTGATCATTTCAAAAATACATTTTGGGTAGAACCTACTTTATTCATATGTCTTTATCCCAAAATTTTAAGAGTGGATATCTGATAATTGCTGATCCTTCCAAAAATAAATCTTGGTTATAACGCAGGTTTTTCATATGTCTTTATTCTAAAGATTTAAGAATGTAGTTCAAGGTTAAATTATTAATCATTCATTAGACTAGAAATTATTCCCTTAAAGAATAATATATATGCAGTATAATTTTCACTACACTACTCTTATGCAAGGTAAGAACTGATTTATATCCACTTTTAACACCATGTGAAAAGTTGTAATTACAAACATCTGACAAAAGATGTGAAAAAATGTATGATTTCCCACAATCCACATTTCATGCTGAACTAGCACTCATCAGTTGATCAAGATCACGATTTTTTACACATATCTTTATGTTATGATTACACCTAGTATGAGAGTAGTGCAGTAAAAATTACACTATATGAATATTATTTATTATATAGATAGTTTCTAATCTAATGAAAAATTAATAAAAATTATTACTATATTTTCATCAAAAGATTTATATCACAGTTGTGAGGACAGTAAGTTTAACACATTAATTAATCTGTAGTAATTGGCTATCTATACACACTAAACAATGATAAAGATATGGGTGATCTGGGCCAACTGATGAATGCTGGTACAGCACAAAATGTACAACATGGGATCATACATCTTTTTTACATATCTTTAGTCCTATGTTTATGATTATAACACTCCCACAAGATATTAAAATTAAATAGAAACCAGTCATTACTTTGCATCAGAGTGATATAATGAAAATTACACCACAGAAATTATTCATTTAACTATAAAAACTATTTGAAATACAAGCATAATTCATAGGAGTTTATATCTAATTATAGGAGGTTTGAACACAGATTTTCAAGTTTCCTTCTGCTATCCACTCTATCTTATACAACTGATACACATGACCACCTACATGTGTAAAAAGATCTCCAATATATAAATTTTGTGCTGAATCAGCACAGTTCAGCATAAAATATGTATATTGGAGATTATTTACCTTTTTCACATGTGTGTGGTCATGTATCAATTATATAAGATAAAGTGTATAAATAGAGAGAGCAAAATCTGTGTTCAAATCCCTATAACTACATTTAAACTTCAAGCATATGAATTATGCATTTTAAATATTACATATTCAGCCTGTATCCTGCCCATCCCTCTTGTGTGTATTTAAATGGACAAGATCCTATACATGAAGAGCCACAGTGATGTAAAGACAACATGGGCATGACAATAATATTGGCATTAACAAGGGACTGGGAAATTTCATTATCTGATCTTCAATAGTATGGATGGCCAACATGTTTAAGAATAGAATAAATTGAAGCCTGGCCATTAAAGTTTGAAAAATTGCTATCTTAATATAAACTGAGCACTCTTTATATGTATGTGTGGGAGCTAATGACCTGGACCAACTAATGAATGCTGGTTCAGCATGAAATAGATATATTGGAGATCATTTACTTTTTTCACATGTGTGTGATCATATGTATCAGTCTTATAAGAGATAGTGGATAGCTAAAATGAGTTGAAAATTTGTGTTCCCCTATAAGTATAAATAAATACACTAAAATTGTCAAAGAAAATATATCAACTTTTTTAATGTGTTTCACTGTTTATAAAATTTTGGAGACAAATGATAATCTAGAGCAACTTTATTTTATAAATCTTATACAACAATCTGATTTGTTTTTAGTTATTATGCCATTTGCCTTTTAATAATATTATAAGACAAATATTTTCCCCACAATAACATATGTAAATGTATACATATTATTAAATAAGCCTTGTAAATGCAGTTGCCATATCTAGAAAATTAATAAAACTTGAAAAATGTTTTAGGTTGTAATAAGGCTTTTGATTTTTCTTTCAAATAACTGTCTCTTAGACAATTCAGATAATCATCAAATATCACTTAATAAGTGGTGTTATCTAGCTATTTGGGGGTAAAGGGTTAAAATGATGGTTAAAAAAAAAGTAAAAACTCTCTCTGTCTAGTGGTTATCAAGGCATAACACCATACCTCTCCTTTTTAATTCAATTAAAATAATCATGGTACATTCCTATGAAAAATCCCACACTCTATTGTTTAAACTTTTAATGTTTAACAGACCTGGTTAATAGAGTCTAGGTTGCTATCATGCTAATTAAAATGAAAGTTCACTTAAACAGTTTATATTTACCCTAGTTGATCAGCTGTTTAAATATTCATCAAGAGGGTACTATCTATGTGTTATCTTAGCCCATAATTGCTGGTGTGAATCCTTTTTAATCCTCTGGCTCCTGAACACATCCTCAGCTAGCTAGATGGTTTCAACCTTTCCATAGTTGCAAATCACTCAGATAGCTCCAGATGTGACTGGAGATGTTCTTCCCCAGGAGGGACGTCCTTGATGTTCTCTAGCCAGATAACACTTTCATAGTGATGGATATTAACACTTTTTAAGGAAAATGTTCTGAATTCTTGAATTAACAGAATTCACACTTTTTGGTTTATTTTTAATTACATTTTCTCACTTACATTTTCCATCCTTATATTCCTGCAGCATTTTTAATTAACGAAAAAGTTTTTGATAAATTAACGCAATAGATAGACTCTAGCAATATCTTTAATTACAAATACATATTGTATCTCAAGTTTCAACAATAGTGTTAATTGCAAATCTCTCTAATTTTTCCTCCAATCAATGTTTTTCCAAGAAACACACAAAAAAAGCTTTTAAGAAAAACTTATATCTCAAGATACTATTTTATCTTGAGTTATATTTAAATAAATTAATCAAATGAAGAAATCCTGATTTATTTAAGATTAAAAAAACTTTAAAACTGATTTAAAAGATAAATATATTATTTTAAATTCTTACTATAACTATGGACAATTTTATTAAATTAAATATATATACACGTATACCTATGAGATAGCAGAAAATACCATCTCAGTATATATATATATATATATAGTGCCATTTAGCTGCACAATTTCTATTAGTACACACATATATTTGGGATAGAATGAAACTTTATTAATAGTCAAAAACATAGTTTTAGATAATTACTGATATAAATGCTTATGCATTCTATCTGCATCATCAACTGAAATTTTAATAAAATAAAAAATAAAATGATAAATTTTTATATAGCAAGTGATATTTAATTGTCAAACAAATATTTATTAACTAAATCAAAAAATTAATTAGAATTAAGATTTTATTGTAAAATAAGTTCTATTGTTAGATCCAATTATATTTTCCATTTTGTAAATTTTTAATATTAAAAAATATGAAACATACTATATTTTTTCTTTCAATTATTCTATTTTTTATTCTATAACTAAAATTTAAGAGGAGAAGTATTTCCAAATGACATTATAAAATTGAAATTATAGAACAAAATTAAGGATATGTATTGAAGATAATTATAATTTCAGATTAAATCTAACTTTAACTTCTAAATTAAAACTAAAAAGAAAAGTCATCTTGTTTTTTGAAACATAGAGTGATAGATTAGATGGTCTATATTAAATTGGGCCAAGAAAATTTTATTTTATTTCATTTTTCAGCTTTGTAAAGAGCTGGTTGTTAATAGAACAACTGAGCAACTTTGAACCATTGTGGGCTTGGATGAGGTAAAAATTAATAACTGCCAAGGTTACTAAGAGTGAACAGTGACAAGCCATTCTTAATTTCTAAAACTATGGAAATTAAAATGCAATTTGAAGATATTTAATATGTATAGCTGAAGTCTTTGTGTCTGCTATTGTCATCAATTGTCCTATGTGCTGAAGCTCATAAAACATTGCCCTGATTTTATTTACTTAAAATGACCACAATTCAATGCATTTTTATATTCAAATAATAATCCATGAGTTGTCAACAATAGTATCACAAAAGTACAACTTTTTACTATGAAATTTTAGTATGGTGGTATTTTTTTTCACATCCCACTTTCAAATGAGAAATTCAATACATGACAACAATCACAATGATGATGATGATGAGATGCACTATGACTTCTTTATTAAAGTCAAAAATTTCTTAGCTAACATGCCCAGAGAAACCTGTTAGCCACTTACCTTCCCTTTCTATTCCCCATCCCAAATTTTTTTTATATTCTTCTCTATTCTGCTCCATCCTATTTCCACAACATAATTTGTGTCAACTCTGTGGCCTTTCTATCTAAATCCTCCTTTATCCTTTTCCAAACCCAACATAAAAACCAAGAACTCACCTTCTATCTATTCCCTTTGTTTATAGTTATTTTCCTACAACTTTATTATTCATGCCTTTTCCACTTCCAAACATTTACATTCAATTAACAGATGCACAATATTTTCTATGCCTTCCTTACACAATTTGCAGACTAAATCACCCAAATTTTTCTATTCATGTGTATATTCCCTTGCTGTTAAAAATCCTGTTCGACCCTTAAACAGTAAACTATTTTCCTTGCTATTATCATAAATTAACTCACACCTGGAGTTACTCTCCATACTAGTGCTTCATCTTTACAATTCCCTATTTTTTATTAATGCATCTATTCTTCTATCCCATTTCTTGCAACTATTCGACTCAACAATTCTTCTAACATAATCATCCCATCTTTTGTATAAGTACACTGACATAAATTTCTTTATCCAAATCTTTTGTATACCATACCACATTTATCACCATCTTGTTGCCTGCCCTTTACTCATAACCTAATTAAATACTATTTTGGCTACTCTCTTATTATCCATAAACTGAAATCTAAAACAGGTAAAACTCTCCATACTGTATTGACACTCAGTCAGTACAAGCCAGAGTAATCAATGGACACCAGAAGGATTGTGCATAAAATCCTCATCCAGTGCCTACTCATCTAATATCCCCAGACTAGTTTCTGCCTTGTAGCCTTTATCAGTGAGGAGCCTTGGATCTTAGAACACTGCACCAACATCTTAAGGATTTATTGTAATCCTCCAACAGACACCTTTTATCTCTACTTAACTACAAAACTATGAGTCATAAATTGAAAACACATTATTTTTAATCTAAGTCCATTAGCTTATAGAGCATATAGGTCTGAACTCAGTTCAGTACCTATACATTTTGGTGTTTTTGGTTCTTTAATAACCATAACTACCTCTATCCTATTAGGCAGAATTGGTTTTAAGCCAATAAACATCACATGATCACCCTTTCTCATGCTTGCTTATAACTGTTATTAAAACAGGCAAACTCTCCGTATTGCCACTCAGTGCAATCCAGATGTAATCAATGGATGTCAGAAGGCTTGTGCATAAAATCACCATCAAGTGCCTACTCATCCAATATCCCCAGACTAGTTTTTGGCTCATTGCCTTCATCGCAGAGGAGCCTTGTATTCGAGAGCAATGCACCTAGATCTTAGAATCTAATGCAACCCTCCAGCAGCCACCTTTTATCTCTACTTAACTACAAAACTATGAGTCTTAAATTGAAAACCCAATTTTTTCAATCCAAGCTCACTAACTTATATAGTCATATAGGTCTGAACTCAGTTCAGTATCTA
Organism: Epiperipatus broadwayi; assembly: GCA_028023455.1. NCBI lineage: Eukaryota > Metazoa > Onychophora > Udeonychophora > Euonychophora > Peripatidae > Epiperipatus > Epiperipatus broadwayi. Next base: position 4,851,572 of record JAQFVV010012421.1, read on the forward strand.
TAAATTTTGGTGTCTTTGGTTCTTTAATAACCATAGCTACTAATGTCCTGTTAGGCAGGATTGGTTTTAAGCCAATAAACATTACATGATCACCATTTCTTATGCTTGCTTATAACTCTCCATACAGTATTGCCGCTCAGTGCAAGCCAGAGTAATCAATGGATTCCAGAAGGCTTGTGCATAAAATCCTCTTGCACTGAGTGGTTATACTGTATGGAGAGTTTTGCCTGTTTTAATAACAGTTATAAGCAAGCATAAAAAATGGTGATTATGTGGTGTTTATTGCCTTAAAACCAATCCTTCCTAATAAGATAGTGGTGGCTATGGTTATTAAATAACCAAAGACACCAGATGTATAGGTACTGAATTGAGTTCAGACTTATATAAACTAATGAGCTTGGATTGAAAATATTAAAATTTGTGTTTTCAATTTAAGACTCAGTTTTGTAGTTAAGTAGAGAAAAAAGGTGGCTGCTGAAGGGTTGCATTAGATCCTAAGATTTAGGTGCAGTACTATCAAATCCAAGGCTCCTCACTGATGAAGACCACAAGTCAGAAACTAGTCTGGGGATATTGGATGAGTAGGCAGTAGTTGGGGATTTTATGCACAAGCCTTCTGGCATCCATTGATTACTTTGACTTGCACCGAATGGCAATATTGTATGGAGAGTTTTGCCTGTTTTAATAACAGTTATAAGCAAGCATAAAAAATGGTGATCATGTGATGTCTATTGGCTTAAAACTTAAATCTACCAATCATTTTTGCTTTTTGCATCTCTCATATAAAAACTTGGCCATCCCATTTCTCCTTGACTTGCCTTTTTTGCTATTCACACATCTGCTTTTAATGCATATGTTCCTACTTCTCTTTGTACATTTTATAAGCAATCCAACATCCTTTATTTACACATAATGCACTAATACAATATGTTAACCCTGCTACTTCCACTACCTTCCATACAATTTTCAGCTACATCATATTTATTATATGAAAACACTGTCAACTTCTTTATCAGTCTCTTTTTTTTCTTTGCTTCATTTATCAATTTTTTCTCCCATTCATCCAAGCAATGACTCCGATTACTTAATATGATTCCTAAATAGTTATACCTATTCACCACACTTTATATCCTCCAATAAAAATTCTTTGTCTTCTCTTTCCCCAGTATTAATTATTATTACTTTTTTTGATTTTTCTTCACTAAATTTAATCCCCAGCAAAACTTCCATATATTCCCTTGTGCACAAAAAGACATCACCACCAAATAAAAGACCCAATAATGTATATATTCCCTTGCTATCTATTAATAGTATCTCTTCCCCTTTTTTAGTCTTTCTATTGCTCTCTCCATTTCTCTGAAATACAACAGAAACAAAATAGTTGATATAGGGCATCCTTGCCTTAGTCCACCCTATTTTTAATGTTAACTGATTAATTGATATGTATAGTAATTATTTTTATACAATCTCTTAACAAGATCCACTAAACCTCCATCCATTCCCAAATATACTAAACTTACTCATAATCTATTTCTATTTACTCTATCATATGCCTTTTCTATATATATAAAAACCATATATAACTGTGTACCTATATTTCTACTTATATATTTAAGTTGTGTAACTACAAATAAACTATCTCCTGTACACCTATTTGATTGAAAACTTCCTTGCATTTCTCTCACTATTATTTTTCTTCAATCCATTTTGTGACCTTCCAGCCACCATATATGTGAAAACTTTATATAACACTGACATTCCCACTATTGGATTACAAACACTTAACTTTCTATAATCCCTGCCCTTTCTTTTAAATAGTAACCTTACTCTTGTATTACTTCAACTATCCGGAATATCTCTCTTCTGTGTCATCTTATTAAACCATGATAATAGGTTTAATTTTTCCCTATATCCTAAATTTATTACCATCACTGCTGCCCATCCATCTCATCTTGCCTTTCCCCTTTTCAATTTCTTCTCTGCCTCATTCAGTTCATTTTCTGTAAACCTAATATTTTCATTACTATATGCTTTTATGTTTGTTATCAATCTATCCTTCACATATAGCATCTTTTATATATCCATTATATACTACCTATTTAAAATTATCTCTAATTTATTTCTAGAGCTACTTTCTATTCCCTCATCATCTAATAAAATTATTTTTCTCTTCCCTACATTCCTTCTTTTAATGTATTTCCATTTTTTTTTATTCCCATCTCTCCCACTTATATTTATATCTTCCAACAATTTACTATTTAATTTCATTTTCTCTCTATAATTATCTATTTTGGTTAAATTATTTTTTCTAAATACTTTTCCCATTTAACATTGACATCTTTTTTACTTTGCTTGTTTTTAATAACACACTTATATTCTCTCCATGCTTTTTTCCTGTTTTCTACTCTTTTACTAATTCTCACTTTTCTATCACTTTCTTCTGAATATTTCTCACCTAAAACCCTATTTGCCACTTTTTCTACTTCACTACACCAGTCTTTATATTTATCCCCAACTAATTCTTCAATGGTTTCTTCAATTTTTTTTTATATTCTTTTAACTTATTCTTATTGTTAATTCTCCATTCACATCTTTCACTATCCTTTGTACTTTTATTACTATTTACTATTGAATTTCAAACATCTTACACTTCAATTTTCAGCAAGTTTTGACTTACCATGCAGTCTTCATCAGATCTTATTTTCTGCTTTTAACCTTCTCTATCCTCCATTTTACTCTAGTAATTCAACTATTGCCCATCATATTACTAACCATTTTTATTATAAAATTATGATGACTATTACATACTCTCTCTTCATTATCAAACACTTTAATTTTCTGTATTTTATTCATTCCCTCTTTCTCTACTAATATATAATCTATTATGTAAAATATACTATTTCTAAACCATGTGTATTGTACCTCATAAACATTTGACAAATTTCCAATGCTCAAATTCACTCTCTGATAAAAATTCTTCAATAGCTATCCATTTTTGCTATCTACATCATCAATTTTTTCAATATGACATCAATCAGTGCTGTCCTCTTTGAATTTTTATAATGTCATTACAAATTCTGACTGAATTTTATATTTCATATTACCATCGTTTTTAAAATAATTAAGTACTATAAAGCAAAAACTCATATTATAAAATTTTCCACAAAAATGACAATCATGCAAGATTCATTAAGATTTGGCAATATTTGTTGAATTATAAAATAACAAATAAGCAAACAAACAAACTTTTACATTTGTATATTAATGTAGATATAAAGATATAGATGAGTTGCTAAATTAAAGCTGTTTTGATAAGAATAGATTTCGAATTTAAGGTAGAAAAGTAATCATAACTTCTCAGTATTTATGAATAAAAAAATTGAGCATAATAAAAATGCAAAATTGGCAGAGCTTTTAAAAAGATTGCTTTAAAAATAATTGCAATTAAATCAATAAAAACAAATATAAAAAAGAAAAAATTATCATTTTACATAAAATATATGATAAATTAGAGCTTTTATATATTTTGAAAATAATTTAACTGATAGTGGAAATAGTGATAAAAAAATTGCAATGAAAATTTCAAATGTTAAATAGATTTGTAATAAAGAGTAATTAAAGTTATTCTTTGAAACATTGAAATTATATCAAATAAAAAAACTTTTTAAATGCTTTGCTTGAAGTATAACTTTTTATGGATTAAAAACATGCATAATTACAAAACATAAAAATAGGAAGCTTTAGAGATATGAATTTAGAGAAGAGTGAAAAAAATAAGTTGGGGATTATGATCACAAATACAGAAATAATATTTACTAAGGCTGTAAACATTAAGAATATGTGCATGAAAATGTGAAGGTAGGGACCACTACAGGTCTTAACCACAAGCTTATGCCTGTAGAGGTCCCTACCTTCGCATTTTCACGCACATATTCTTAAGGTTTACAGCCTTAGTAAATATTACTTATGTAATCCAATGTGCAATAAATTTATAAATACAGAAATGTTAAAAAGAATGATTTAAAAAAGATTATTCTTTGAAGAAATTATAAAGAAAAAAAAGAATGAAAATAAACTTAGAGATAGAGAAATTGTAAAATTTGTGTTGAAGGGGACTATAGAAGATAGGTGGAAATAAGGAAGGAAACTGATAATTTTAAAGAAGGAAATATCACCTTATGTCATATAAAAAAATTCCCCCTGTATATATGTTAATATTTGTACATAATTTGTAATTAATAAAGTTTATTATATATATAAAGAGAAAAATGTCATCGAAATTTGAAAAAAAAAAAGAGAAAAAAGTAGCAAAATCCTATATAACTCTATAAACTTTACTTCTTTCCTTACAATTTTATAATTCAATATATGAAATAGTTTACTATAAGGGAAAGATTAAAATATTACAAATTAATTACAGCACTGCTTTTTACTGTGCAGATCATATTCATAACACTAGATATAAATGACTTTACCCTATGTTATGAATATTACCTGCCTGATCAAAAGTAGTGTTAAGTTGAAGTTAATTTGTAATATTGTTTTCTTTTGTAGTGAACTATGTTCTGTATACAATTACGAAATTCTATATAGTTTTAAAAGATTTAATGCAAAATTGGAAAATATTTTTCATGATGAAAATGCATTAGATAAATTAAAATCTATAACCAGTGATAGTGATGTGATTTTTGCAGAGAGAAAAAAGCTATACACTATGGATTTCTTTTTTAAAAAATACACTTTGAAAAGAAAACTTTGGGAGATTTTGATTAACTGAAAATATCTGTTTTAAGACTTTATTATGTTTTAAAGTCAACATATAAAATGAGCATTCGTTAATGAACTGAAAGATGGCAAAAACTGCAAAGAATTTAAACTAAAACTTGTAAATAATCTTATAGTGTTTTCATAATCAAATATACACTTTTAAATAACAATTTTAATCTGTAATGATTTATATTAATGGAATGAAACATACTTTTTAATACTACGGGGTACTTTTTTATAACCAGATCATTGTATCTTTTGCCTTGTATACTGAATCTGTTTTACAAACTAAAATCAAACATTAAATTATTTATTTTAAAATAAGATAATTTATATAGCTTTATTAAATTTAGTGATATTAACTAACAGAAATAATAATAAATATTCAAGATTAAAGTGGAAATTTTTCAAAATAAGTGTAAAGCAATAAGCAGAGAAACTTAAATTAAAAAATAAAATTCCCTGTCTTTTAATCTCTTACATAAATAAACCCATTGCAATGTTTTCAGTTTTTCATAGTTTTCTAATTAAATTAGTTTTATAAATAATATCACTAACTTACATAATTTGCTTTCAAATCTCTAGAGTTGTGGATAATACCATAAGTAAAAATATTTTTAAGCCAAAACTTTTTCTTCAGTAAATTAATAATTAACAAAAGAATAACCAATTTACAACAAAATTAATGTTTAGATTGAAAAATGGTTCATTATAGCTTCACGGTTTTGTTTTGAATATTTGCCAATTGTCTGTTTATATAGATATTTACAATGCTTAATATATATTTCAACACATGCACTTTTTTTATATATGTAAATAATATATACAAAATGACACAAATTGCGAATCCAAAAAAATTTAAAGCTAAATTGCTTTTTTCCCATACAAAACAGTGAAAACATTATTACTTCGGTTTAAAACGAGTTAGCTAATTGAATTGCAGGCGTCCAACTTGTAATCTCCAATCGTGATTAACCATCATTTCAACGTAACATGGATTTTAGATATACTATTAAACTAGCATTATGAAGATTAGTTGTGTGAAACAATCTATTGTAAAATAGAAATGACATCCATAGGACTGGTAACTGTTCTCTGATAAACACTATTCATTATGTAATTTGAGTGTTTAAAAAAACTTTTAACAGATAACTTAGCTAGCATCTACCAATAATGACGATGATTATATTATTATTAATATTATTATTATAACAATTTTTAAAGAAAATAAAAATTATATTTGTTATGAAATTCTGAAACTATCCCTCACACTGTTTTACTTGTAATAAGTAAAGACGATCTACGGGTTTAGTTAGCAAATGTATTATTGATCCATCATCAGCAATAAAAATTCTATCACATTTTCTTTTTATATTTGAACTCATGATCAAGTCAATTTAATGCATTATTTATTTCAGTTCATAAATAAACAAGATTATATATATTATTGTTCGCTTTCTAGTTTAGCACATTAATGTGATTATTTTATTTTTAAAAAATTATATTTATACCCTCTTAACTCCTCCCCCTCCCCCTCTTTTTTTTTTTTAAAAAAAAACAACAACCTTTCATTTATACTTCAATCTCTTGGTCAGTTAGTTGTCTGATTAAAAAAGAAAATATGAGAAGAGGAAAAAGCTATCTGTGAAGGTTAATTATTTCTACTCTCTAAAGGGCTGAAAATCACTTTTTTTGTTTGAAATATCAAAAAAAAAAAAGCGGATTAAGTAACTTATTATTTTCATATTTTTTTTTTCTACGATAAAATTATATTATTTTCATATTTACTACTAATTTAGAAATTGATGCTTAAGTCTGTCAGTAACAGCTAATAACAACAAAGTTCATCTGAACATAGAATTAGAAAACCAAAACTTGACCCCAAATCTAGTATGTCCTCAAAGCTTAATTAACTGGAGCTACTCCTTATTTAATTATAATTTTATACTTAAGTCAATAAAAATTATGTTCGATTTTTTTTTATATTTTATATCCATCTAATCTTTTGAATTATTTTCTTTTAAAAAGTGTACTGGCGTATTCATTTTTTGTAATCAAGGAATAATGATATTAAGTAGTATAAATTCAGAAAAAACCTAGTGTCGTAGACACTTACTATACCCACTTTGAAATTAATGTGTAAAGTAGATAAAATTTATAGCATATTTCAGCAACCACAGTCAAACCAGTTAGATAGTTCATTCATAACTACCAAAGCTAACCATCAAATTATTGATCAGAAAATATGTACACAGATATTCTTATCCAAAAGATTACGCACGGATCAAAAACTTCTGAAACTCTCATCAGCCCACCAGAAAAAAGCCTAGTAAATAATACCTTCTTTTTTACTATTTCTGTTTTTGGAATGATGGAAAGGGCTTTGCCTCATATTTAACTATTTATTTTATTTTTATTTAAATATCATAGCTACAAAAAAATTTAAAAACAAGCAATAAATGTAAAATTTTGCAAAGTTTCTGCATTCTGAAAAAGTAGTATTCAATTGCACAAAAGCAGTATAAATATAATAATGTGTTCATTTTCAAAATATAAATAACCATGTTTGTTTAAAATATTTTAAAAATAATCTCATAAAATTCATTAGCAAGTATTTGTGCAATATACTATGTTGACTAATCTTAAAACTAATGATCTTATCCATTAGCTAACTGAGAGTCAATGAAGATTACATGTATAAAGTATTTCTTTTTACTGTCTTATTTTTTCATATACTACATTCTTAAAATAAAATCTATCAAAGTTAAATACTATTATATATATCCAACAAAAACAGATTATTTGTACATTTTCTGAATCCCATTATAATGCATTTTCCCAGTATATGAAAATCTACAACTTTAACAATTTCATATTTATTCTCATTGACTTTACTTATATTGAAAAGCAAATTATGGGTTCATTGATTCTTTATACTTTACTACTAGCAGAAAAGAATAGAATATGTTATAGTTATATTTTTTATTTTTAGCCAGCAAATCAACAATATTCATCAAACCAATCCACATTAACATACAATTTTTATTTGCTTTCTTAGTTTGTTTGGAACTTCAAAAAATATAATTCTGTTTGCAGATCATATCAAAGTTTGCAATTCTAAGATATTTGTTTTAGAAATGTGGAAACTATTATATCAAGAAAGAAATAAAAAATATTTTTGATCCAAGCTCTGCTTGCATATATCTTATATCATGTATAAAAGCTCACATTTTGTTGATAATCTATGATTCCAATACATATTATTTACTGCACTGTAAATGTATAATACTTTGCACAATGCATATTCACACACATATATACCTAGATAATTTTATATGTGTATAATGTACATATAAATTGAGATTATAATATAAAAAAAATTTAAAAAATAATAGTAATTATTAATAAATAATTGAGAGAGCACATTTACATATAAGTGTTTGTTTCCTTATTCATGATCACTAAAATATAATAAAATAAGGACTTAGTAAACTTTATTTTTATGTTTTTTTTTTTTAAAACAACAACAAACAAGCAAAAAAATCAAAAACTAAAACGAAAAGTACCAAACTTTGATCTTTTCAAACTTTGATAAAAAGTTCATTTTATATTTCCAAATACAAACTTTTAGCTTTCTGACACAATATAAAAAAAATTTTCTAGTTATTTTTTCTGGAATTATTAATTTAGTTACTTTTGTTTTATCACTTAAACAAAAATGACATGAATTTTCTTAAATTTTGAAAGTTTTTAACTTTGTTCTTAGAAAATGAAAAATAAAATGTTTGTGATTTCAATGTAACCCAAAGAAACAAAAATAATATGATTATAAAAATGGTTGCTTTTATATCAAAAAAATGTATCAAATGTATGAATATTAATGTTTTTACTTTTTGACTATTTACATTTTGTTTTTGGATGACATATAATTGAAGCAATTTAAATTCCTGTAGCACAATAATCACAACTTAACTGTCACCTTCATCAATATTTAATTAATCATTAGACTGAATTAAGATTAAACAAGCCAGACCTATTACAAAACACTTGCTAATAAACTTTGCAATATATAAAATTAATTATTTTGACACCAACATAAATTTGTAATAATGATAATATTATTAAATTATGTCTCTATATAAATTTTCTGACGTTTCAAGTACTAATGTTTGTTGAAAAACAGTCAATCAAATCTCTTGATAACACTAATTAAATATGATATGATACTATCAATATTTGGGAAATCAGTGGATAACAACTTAATTTTATTTAAGTATATTTGCAACATTTAAACTTTAAAATCATATTGAACATTGTCTATGTTAGAGTCTCAAATGATTTCCCAAGCTATTAATGATGTCATATTTTATTGACAGAAACATATGTCTACGAAGAAGTTAATTGATATTGTCAATAAATATCGCCACTTGAAACAAAAGAAAAATTTTATAGAGAGCATAATATATATTGGTTTTATATTATTTATTGAAAAGGGTATAATCTTAATTGGCTTATATAAAAAAATAAAAGCCTTACCAATTATAATATTGGCAGTGCTGTAATTTAAAATAAAGTTGTATGTACATAGGGTATATATATATGCAAGTAAATGTGATTATGATTAATAGCAACCCTACATATACTTGAAGGCTATTTAATTACTAAAAGAAAAAAAATAAATTATGATAAAATCATATTTTATTGAGAGAATAATCAATGCAATGAATCCATAATGAGACAACTTAAAAAAAAAGTATTTTATTTTTAATAACAATGGACTTGAACTCAGACTTTCAAGCTGACCACTGCTATCTAATCCATCTTATATAACTGATACACATGACCACTTACATGTGAAAAGGATAAACAATCTCCATTAAACATATTTTGTGCTGAAACAGAACTCATTAGTTGGTCCAAATCACCATCTCCCACACATATGTATATTCACTGTTCAGTTTTATATTAAGATCTCAAACCTTCAAATTTCAATGGGAAAACATCAATCTTTTCCACTCTCAACTCTTCAGCCATCCATATTATTGAAAATCCAAGGATGAAATGCTAAACGTTTTCCCCTGATGATGTCAATATTATTACCATACCCATGTGGATTTTAAGTCAATTTGATCTCTCACACATACAGAAGAGAAATGGGCAGAATGCAGGTTGGAAATGTAATATTTAAATACATGTATATTATCTATATTAAACTTAATATAATTATAAGGGACTTGAACTCAGTCTTTCCCCACAGTTATCCAATCCCTTTTCTGTATAATTAAATGAATATTTAAAGGTCTATGAGTGAGGGATCATATTGACTTAAGATCAACATGGGTGTTGACATCATCAAGGATTTTGAGCATTTCACTCTCAGATTTTCAATGATATGGTTGACTGAAGAATTGGAGAGGGAAGAAGATTGAAGTTTGTCCAATAAAGTTTGAAGATTTGCTATCTTAATATAAACTGAGCAATGATTGCATATATTGTGTGGGAGATGGTGATCTGGACCAACTGATGAGTGCAGTTCAGCATGAAATATGTACATTGAAGATATTTATCTTTTTATATGTATATGGTTACATATATCAGTTGAATAAGATGGATTGGATAACTATTTGTGAGTTTGAAAGTGGTGATTTCATAATTACATTAAATTTCATATAGCCAATATACGTTGATTTAAATATTACATATTCAGCCTGTATTTCTGCCTATCCCTCATCTACATAATTGAATGAACATATTAAGGTCCTATGTATGAAGGGTCAGACTGACTTAAGGTCAACATAGATATGATATAATATTTGCATCATCGAGGTCTTTGAGCATTTCATTCTCAGATTTTCAATGATATAGATAGCTGAAGAGCAGAAGAATGGAAAAAATTGAACTTATCCATTAAAGTTTGAAGATTTGCTATCTTAATATAAACTGAGCAGTGATTGTATATATGTGTGGGAGATGGTTATTTGGTCCAACTGATGAGTGCCGGTTCAGCATGAAATATGTATATTGGAGATCATTTATCTTTTTCACATGTATATATATGGTCACGTGTATCCGTTGTATAAGATGGTCTGGATACCTGTGGAGAGTTTAAAAGTCTGAGTTCAAATCCCTTATAATTACATTAAGTTTAGTATAGACAATATACATGTATTTAAATATTTTATTTTTAATAAAATAATATTTTGTTGTTGTTGTTGTTTTTTAAAAAAATAAATTATTTAGAACTAAATGATTTTTTTTTTTTTTGTTTCAATTACTTTTGATAAACTTTTATACAATTTATTTGTGGTATATATTTTTTTGCTATTATCATTATATAATTTTGACTACTTTTTAAATATTATTAAATAATATTAACTGACAATTTTTTTCTTAATTTTCAGGTTCAAATTCCGAATATTGTAATGATTATTAATATTTCAAGCATATTCATTTCGTAGAAAAAGCTGCTATGTTTTACATATAAAAATTAATTAAGCTATTTTCAGCATAAAAATAATAAAAACAACAATGCAAGTTATTTTTATAAAAATCTAAATATAGTATGGGAAATATAATTATACTTTTTCCCCTCAGTTTTTAAAATGATTTCTACATGAGAACAGTATAACTTCATTTACATGATTAGATAGTATGATTTTCTTTTTCTTTTCTTTTTTTTTTTTGGGGGGGGGGGTATGTGGACTTTCTTCTGTACCGTGCGAGCTTTGGATAAATGAGTAACATTGCAATGAAATGTTCTAGAAATATTTGTCAAAATACTCTGCCAATTTGAGAACTAACCTCCTTGCTAAGAAAACTAATGTATCTTAAAAAAGAAATGATCTAAACAAAATAAAATGCATCTTAAGGAGAAAAAATAACCTGATAGCAGTAAAGTTCATTCTATCATGCAATCATATGTTTGTTTTTTTAACTAAAAGTAGCAAAACTTTAGGTATCATCATTATTTCCAACCATTCTCAATTCATTGCAAAATGAAAATCTCTTCAAATTCAATCCATTTTTTTTTATCTCTAGTATCTTTTCTCCACATCACTTCCTTATTTCATCTACCCATTGCAAAACTCTAGGTACAGAAAAGTATATATATATATATATGCACAAACATTCAAACCTGTAGCTAAAAAAAGAAAAATTAGTTTCTTTCATGTTTGCTAATATATTACAAAGCCTGAATGATTCTTTATGTATTTTTTTTCCTTAAATATTTAATTTTGGTATTTTTTTAATGTCACATTTTCTTTATCAATGTATTTATTACTATACAACATATTTGCAATAGGAAAATATATGCTTGTAGTGTTTTCCTAAAGGCTTGTAATGATGGTATTTTAGTTGTATTTTTATATTGGACTATTTCCATCATCTAATATGTGTATATATGTACTTAAATAGGAAAACAATATGAATACAATAAACTGATCTAATTTTTTGTCAATCTTCTTCAGATATGCAGTACTTTCACTTTTTACATCTTTAGAACTTAAATTCTCAACTTCATTATTTTATCAGATATATCATCTTAAGATCATTTAAATTGCAGATGGATGTTATAATTGTCAATTTGCTTTCATGTAAAAGTACATTTTTCATTAAAATCTGAATCATTCTTTTAAAATAAATTATATTTTTACAAATATTTTCTGAAAAAATTAAAAATGTGTAAAAAAAGATTCTAAAATATTCATTTTCACTTTGAAATTCAAAACAAAAACATCAGAATTGTCAACATTGGCAAAATAACATAAAAAGATTCTAAATCATTCATTTTCATTTTAAAAATCAAAAGGAATCTATCAAAATTTTGATAGATGCTTCCTTGTGTAGAGAACAACAATCAAAGCCTTGGAAGGCAGACTCTTATTTCATTGTTATATTGATTTGTTTGTTATAAAACTATTTTGAAGGTTGTGATAAAATCAGAAAAACAATATTAAAAGATTTCAAAACATTTATTTTTACTTTAAAAATCAAAACTAAAACACTGGAACTGTCCTTATTTTGACAGACACTCCCTTCAATAGAGAACAACAATCAACCAATCAGCACTTTGAAAGGCAGGCTTTGCCTTATTATTATATTTATTTGTTAGTTAAAACTATTATAAAAGTTATTTGGTAAACTGGTAAAATCAGCAAAATAACATTAAAAGTAGTGGCTGAAGAAGAGTTAAAGCCATTTACAAAATTAATCTGAAAAATATTCATTAAAAAAATTTATCATGCTGTTCTATGTAGGAAATGATTGTAATACTACAATGCATGTGCAGCGTAAAGCAAAGATCCACAGAAATAAGATGTTAAAAAGGTATGCCTCAAATTTAAGCCACACCCCTCTTTTAAGAATCCAAAATTTGAAAAAAAAAAGGCTTATATTCAAAGTAATACAGTAAATTACAATGCAATCACATATTTTTTTGTGTTATTCTAATCAAAATCACTTTGCTGAATTTATAGCATGCTCAACAGACCTTAATTTTATTTTATTGTTATTAATAAATTTTTATTTTATTAAGTTATTCCAGTGGATTTATTTAATCCTAGACTGTTTAAAGCATTTTATATTAATATTATCTCTCATTTGCAGTAACAATTATAGAACTCTTACTCACTGAGTTGGATTCGACAGTCAAAATGTAGGTATATATATAAAAATAAAGGATTTTGCTAAAAAGTGTTCAAAGTGGTTTGGAAAATTATATTTATATAATAGTCAATTATATATATTGGTGTTTATGTTTATTATTAAGGACATCCAGTTGATGATGATTTCATTACTTCTCTAATGCTGGTTGGCATGTCCATACACTACATTTTATTTAGATTTTATTATTACAAATTAAGTTTATAGTTGGCCAGTACATTAATGATAACTAAATGGCTAAAGGGTATTGATGATGATCAGCATGTTTCTGTATTCCAGCATTTTTAATTGTTATATTCTGATAAATTAGCACTTAAGTTTGTGCATCAAAATTATTATTTATATTATCTGCTTCAAGTTTGGCAAGGGCTAAATAATTAGCCTGGTCTATAGTGGAGTACATCCAGTCACAAAGTTGACTAGTGATTTTATTTTCTCGATCATTCACAATGATGAATGATTTTTACTCATCTCTGTAATGCTGATGAACTTATAGTTATTTATAATCTTTGTTTTTGCTAATCTCGCATGCTCATATTCATTGTATTTATTACTTTTATATGTGAATTTTAATTTAAATTTGATTCATTAACTGGGTATGATAATGATGGAGTGCCATTACCCCAGATTCATCCCAGTTTTTACACCATTACAATATATATTGCAATTTTATTTATAAATGTCAAACCTTATGCATTCACTACTACTTTGATACCATCCACTTCAAATAAATACATACACATATATATATAATGCAAAACCATAAAACAATATAACACAAGAAAATCTAAAATTTTTATCAAAATCCTTATATGACTATGGTTTCATCTACTACAAATAGACCTTCTCGAGTGAAAATCAAACTAAAGGAACAAACATATATATAAACAAACCTTCCCATAATTCATTTTAATCACCACCTCATAAGATTGATATTAAGAGGTGGTCTTTGAAATGAATTATGGGAAGGTTTGTTTGTTTGTATATATATGTTTGTTCCTTTAGTTTTATTTTCATTTGAGAAGGTATATTTGTAGTAGATGAAACCATGATCAATCATGTAAGGATTTTGGTAAAAAATTTGGATTTTATCTAATATTGTATTATTTTATGGTTTTGCATTTTATTTATTACTAGTATAGTGTTAGGCAGTTTTGGTTTTATATATATATATAATAAGACAATAAAGTATTGTCAGTGATTATCAATATTACTAATAAGAAGTATAAAACACAGAAGCACATTCAATTATTAGCATAAACAGTTTCAACTGGAAACCTTTTAAATTTGGCGGAAACAAACATCATCATGTGATATTCCAAGATTCTTGATTTTAATGTTAGCATTTTGTTTATTATTTAAGATATTTTTTATTTATTAAAATTGTCTTTTGATTTTTCTTTTATTAGGATTTCTAAAATTCTTTATGTGAAAAGAAACCATAATAAAAAAAAATCAAGAAACAATTTTGATAGATAGAAATCAGAAATAAGCGCAAATGTTAAAATTAATGAATGTTAAGATATCACATGTGACATTTATTTCTGTCAAATTTAAACGTTTTTCTATTGAAAATGATTATGAAGTCGAAATATCTGAAAGGACTTCTATGTTTATAATGACCATTATTAATATTTATTATCAACATTAATATTTTGTTTTATTATTATTACCATAATTAATGAATAATGGATATTTTATCTTATTTGTATATGTATTGAATAAAATGAAAATTGCATTGCCACAATTGAAATCCAATTCTAAGTTTTCATATCATGTTTTTAAAGCATTATATAATTTATCTTCAAATTTTTGTTAGATATATATATATGTGTATAATAAAAAAATTATCAAGATATTTTTCATAAATTTTATATTTTTAATTCTGAAGTCCTACATCAACAACAAAGTGTAGCAGCATAATTTCAAAATCTACCAATAGATCTCAACTGAAATTAAACTTGAAAAATTAAAATCAAAAGAGAAATCAAATAAAAGAACTCAATCTTATTTAAAATATTTACAAAAACTAGTAACTTGAAATATACAATAGTGGTCCTTAGTTGCAAATGCAGAGAATTAGAAAATGGAAACAAAAATTATTTGAAAAATGGTTCACAGTAGCTGTAAAAAAAAATCAGCTGGTATATTGCTTGAATATTTTTGCTATTTTACATACTAAAATGCAGGTAGTCATTTATTGATCAGAGCAGAAATAGAAAACTGGAACGAAGATCGAATTTGGAGAAAATAATGGAGGCAGAGAAGCAGTATAAAACTTTTCAAAACATGTATAAATCTCATATTTATATTAAAAATATACAGAAACTCATTATATATATATATATAACAATTATGAGTAGAAAAAAATTATATAAAGAACCATGTTTTTTTCATGTATCATAGTATCGGCTGGGAAGCCAACCAGCTAACTTGGGACTACTGCTTGTAAGACGGTTGTGCTGACCTCTTGACCACCAATGCTTGACAAAGAACCATGTTTAGCATGAATCAAGTATATAAAATAGGAATGAAAGATGCATTGTAAAAAGAAAAACATTTAAAATGGAAATAGTTGGTATACATCATTAAAAAAACTAGATAATAAATGGAAACAGCTGTCAATTGGATATCACTGAATAGATAAAAAAAAAAAGTATAAAATACAGAGCAAAAAGTGAAGGGCAATCCTAGCCAACAACAAAGTAAAATAAAAATCAATGCATTTGTTTGAAAGAAGCCTCGGCACTATAATGAGACATTTATGGCTAAAAACTATATATAATCATAAAGATAGAGAAAAAAAACGGTAATCATAGAATAAAATTATTTAATCATCAATTACAAAAGTTTAAAATATTTGAAATATAGGCATAATTTGTATACTTGGAGTTCAAATGTAATGATAGGGAATTTGAACCCAGACTTTCATGCTCTCTTCAGCTATCTACTTTATTTCATACAACCAATACACACGATCACATACATGCAAAAAAGATAAATGATCTCTGATATATACTGAGCCAGCACTTATCAGTTAGTCCAGATCATCATTTCCCATACATATAAATAATCAGGGCTCAGTTTATATTTTCAATAGTATGGATGGCTGAAGAGTTGGATGATGTCGCAGATTGAAGCCTGTCCATTAAAGTTTGAAGATTCGATATTTTAATGTAAACTGGGCACTGATTATATATATATATGGAAAATAATGACATGGACCCATTGATGAGTGTGGATTCAGCATGAAATACGTATATTGGAGATCATTTATTTTTTCCCATGTATATAGCTATGTGTATCAATTGTATGAGATTGAGTTGATAGTTGAAGAGAACTTGAAAAAGTTTAAAATGTTTACCCTAAATGTTACTATAAATTTGGTTATTGAAGGTGTAGAGAAATTTAAGTGGAAAATGACATTAAGGATTTCTGAATACTGATCATAAAATAGAATTAATTTAAGACTTTAAAATATGACATATTTTAGGCTGATTTGTCTAAGTTTTTTAAGTTCTTAATATATATATAATGATAAGGGACTTGAACTCAGACTTTCAAGTTTCCTGCAGCTATTCAATTCATCTTATATAACTAATATGCATGATCACATACATGTGAAAAAGATAAATAATGTCCAATATACTTATTACATGCTGAACTAGCATTAAGTCTCTTATAATTATATTAAGTTTAGTATGATCATTATAAATGTATTTAAATATTATATATCAAATCAAAACTACCCCAAATCCAAAATTAAACCAGACCAGCATAAAAATAATATTAAAACACAACCAAAGGTTTCACTGCTACAAGCAGACTTCTCAAGTGTAAAGAACTACAAAAACCACACAATATATATAATATTAAAAACTACCCACAAATCCATTCACTTCCCATCTACCCATAATATTAAAAGAACTCTTAAATACTAGTTTAGCTTTATGCTTGTAATGTTTATATATATATATATATGGATGTATAATGCTAAATACATATCATTATCTAGCATTTTCTTTAAAGTTAGAAAATAAATTGAAAGTATGCTAGCCTTTCTCACATGCAGTAATTATAACAGAGAAAGCCAATCAGATTTTAAACAGATATCTAGCATACTTTCAATTTATTATCAATTTTCAACATGCGATTTAGAGAAATATTGTTTACAAACGTTGCTGCTATGAAAATTGCGGTATAGTAAATCTGAGATTTTGTGCCGTAATATATTATATTTATAACACAATGAATGATAATTGTATTTGTTTATATATTTAAAAGCTTTCGGGCTAAGATGCTTAAGACTGGCTTATATATATATAAAAGTTAAGTTTAGAAAAAGTGGTATCAACCTTTTCTATCAAAATCTCTGTCTCGTGTCTAAGCTTGATTATTTATTAGATATCTGTTTAAAATCTGATTGGCTTTCTCTGTTATAATTGCGCATGTGAGAAAGGCTAGCATACTTTCAATTTATTATCAATTTTCAACATGCGATTTAGATAAATATTGTTTTTAAAGTTAGAATTAAAACACATAAAACAATGAATAAGTACGCATTTACACACACAACATTTTCATATATATTCCTAAAGCAAGTCATTTATAAAATCTAGCATTAATAATAATCTTTAAATAAAATACAATAAATAAAAGTTAAGAAAATTATAAATATATTAATTTTAAGATAATAATTATTTAAAACATAATTTAATATTCGATAGTTTGTTGTAACTTTTGGGTAAATTTCGAAATTACAAACGTTATATCACAGAAAAATATTTAAAAATAAATAAAATTGGATTTCAATTGTATTTTTATACATATATTGATTAAACTCAATAGTTTATTTAAAGATAAAGAATTAAAAAGAAAAAAGTTTTATTTGTGTTTTAAATCACGAGATAGAATATTTAGATTTAGCATTCAGTAATGGATTTTACTTTAAACTACTTTTTGTTAGCATTAAAGCAAATTAATTTCTTAATTAGTTTTAATTAAAACATCAGAATTAAATTTAGTGTTTTTATGCTATCATCATTAACATATCCAAATCAATTTATTACTTTGAACATTTTAAATTTTTTTATCCAGCATCTATAATTGTTTTTAGCGATATTCATATTTTATTTAAAAGTATTTAGTAGTATGACAGAAGTTTTGCCAACTCTAAAAATGATAAAATGTTTTTTTTTTCAATTTCATCTATCACCAAAACTATATATGTGACCCACTGACTAAACATATATCAACCCCATAAATTTTTTGTAGAACCTAGTGTAAAAGTTCTAAAATCAAGATCCATCCCAAGACAGATCTTGAACCATGCACAATCACAAATTTCTAATATAAAAACAAATATTTTAAGAATGTAAGATTTATACACATTAAATTACAAATGTTTCATCACACATTCAACAAATAAACTAAATTTACTTTATACTTAAATAAGGTTATAACCTTAGTTCATGTGCTTGAGTGCTTAATTTATTACAAGAAAGACCTTTACAAATATAAACGCAAGATTCGACTTTATAAAGATAAGAGTGGCCACACTCTTATCTTCAACCTATTTTTCAAAATATATAGGCAAATCTAAAGCATTTTTGATTTGGGAGTGTGGAGCTACTAAATTCTTTATTGATTAGGTCCACAATTTTTGTTAAACATTAACAATCGTGAAATCTTACGATTTACAATGAGTTAATAGTCAGATCTTAAATTTAGAAATATTTTGAATCAATTTAAAGTTGTAAATATGAATTCTTATTAAGCACGATGTCAGCATGTAATACTTAAATAAAGCTATAATCTTAGTACATGCACCTTGAGTGCTTAATTTACTTTATGTAATTTAGTTGCTTGCTATTCTAAAATATTAAATACACACACATGCATATATATATATACACGCATGCATATCATTTTCTTCATTACTGATTTTAAACTTGTGATATTATTCAGCTTATCAGTATGATGAACATGATCTATTCAAATCTTACTAAAAAAAGCCAACAAAAATGTTTAAATATCATTCAATATTTTTATGGAAGCCAATTTTGTTAAAATATAAAATCTTAAAATAATATACAATTGTTAAAATAATAAAAAAATAGATTTTTTATGAAGCATTTTTATCCAGACATTTTTATTAAACTTTCATCAATAGATAAATATTTCAAATAATATTCAATTAAATAACATGAAGTTATTCCAAATCTTAGACTACTTTTCAACATTTTCATTCATATTTAATTGATTAAATCTCATCCTCACTTATTCCAAAGTTAGATATATTCTTCATTAATAAAAACATGTTACATTTTTGCACTATTATAGTATGTGACTTAGCTTGAATTACATGATCTACATGACCAGGTGGGTGGTATTTTAGAAAAAAAGCATTAAAATTAATCCATAAGAAAATAAATATATAGTATGTATTTATTTATATAAAATATTCAATTGCAAAATAATAAATAAAACCTTTTTTAAAAAAATGCTTTTATGTAAATGGTGGACTAAAAATACAAAATAACAAAGTAATCAACAAAGTAATCCACCTCTTGGTTAATTTCTCATTCTTGGAAAATTTTCAGAAATCTTCAGAACTTAGACTTTTTATAAAACAATTGGAAAATGCAGGGATATTGTCATTTCATCAAAGAATTTGAAGCCTTTTTGAATTTCATGATTTATTTAAGCCTCAAATGCTTTTATAAAATGATAATATTCCTGTAATTTCCAATTGTTTTACAAGTCTAGATTTTTAAGATCTCTGAAATTTTTCAAGAATAGTAAATCAACCAAGATGTGGATTATTTTGTTAGTTTGTACTTTTTAGTCAGCTATTTACATAAAAACATTATTTTAAAAAGATTTTTTACATATTATTTTTTTACTTTTTAGTTATACATTATTTTAAAAAAATAGTTAAAATTACTAAAAAATCTGACAAAAATTATAATTTTATAATAAGACATAAAAATACATCATTTAACAAACTAATTCTAAATTTAAATATCATGTGATCATCTGTGATATATAAATATTTATGTGTGGCTTTTTAAATAATTCTCTAAACCTTTTTTATGCATTTATTTCTTTTCACAAAATATTTATGAAATATTAATTATTTCAAAAGAATAATTCAGATTTTAAGAGAAAATATTTACTTTTAATTAATTATGAGTTAAATGAAAAAAATTAACAAAATTTTATTCTACAAATATAAAATTTATGTTGGCTCAATTGCTAAGGATTTCTCATGGGAAACAAGAACTAAAGCAGAACATTTTTTTTACATTGTTAAAAATTCAAAAATGTAGACATCTGAAAGAAACACAGACAGGGAAAGTTAATATAAAAGCATTTAAAAGTAATCAGTACCAGTTTGAAAGAGATAATAAATATGGGATATATAATTTATTATATTGTAAGAATAATGCTAACAAATATTTTAGTCGTAATTTCAAAATGAAGAATTTACTTTTTTTTTTTAAAAAGTAATAATTTTTTAATAACAAAAACACATCTCATCTTTCAAATAGATTATAACAGATCAAGGTCTTCATTGAAATTATTTCTGATGGGAAATAATAAACTAAATTAATTATAGAAAACAGTTTTTAAATGTAAGCTTATGTAAATTTTATATTTTATCATGAGATTTTTGCAATTACATATTAAATACACATTTACCCCAGACAGTGAATTCAATTAGTTCCAAAAATATTTCATAAATAAAAAATTCTGCATAAAAAATGAGCAATTATAATGAATTCATATGAGAAAAATCAATTTGTTATCTTAAATTAAAAATATATAAAAACCTTCATTAAAAAATAAATCTTGAAATTTAAAAAAATGTTAATTAATGAATAAACATTTTACTATGCATATTATTAATTTAAAAAAGGATTAACCTGTGGATTAATATACTATATAAAATATTTCAATAGCTATAATTTTTTTAAAAAAAATTATAATCTCTTCTCTGGCAGTTCATTTTGTTTCTTATAATCCAAAGAATATTTTTTTAATCACAATTTATTAAATTAAAATAAAGCATGTAGAAAAAAACTAATTAACCACAAGATACATTATAAATTTATTTTTGGTGTTCTTTTTTACTCTATTATCAAAATTTTTTACTTTTGAAATATCTAACCAATAAAATACTTTGAATTTTTTTTCTGCAGCATGATTTTTTTATTTAAAAAAGCAATCATTCTTGGCTTTGTTTTACATAAATATAGTCAAAGTTTAAAAACTTAGCTAAAGAAATGTAATGCATAACTGATTACAATAGTTTTAATAATATAAATCAGTGTTCTTCAACCCTTGGTCTGTGGACCGGTGCCTGGCCACAGAAGTTTTTTACCAGTCCACCGGTAGACTGGCAGGAAAGGTTGTAATAACAAAATAATAAGAGTTTAAACTTTTAATTAATATAAACAATTTTTATTTATTTTTTCATTTCATTTTTACTCAATTAAAAAAAAAAGAAACAGAACGAAAACAAAATCTAATCAATCATACATAAATTAATTTGTTTTTTTATTTATCACAGGTGTTTATGGGGGGGAGGGGGGAGTAGAATTAAATTTTTTATTACTTTTCTAAAAAAATTCAAAATTTAAAAAAAAAGTTTTTTATTATACAAACTCCACACATATATAACTGCATTTTATATCTTTAACATTGTTGTTTTGATCTGTTATAACAATTATACTCATCTAAGGATACACAGTTTACATCTTTAAGAAAATTTATCTATAGACTTCTGCTGGTCCGCGAAACCTTATTCTTATTTTTACCAGTCCGCAGGTGTGAAAAGGTTGAAGACCACTGATATAAATAATTAATTTTTTTGTTTTTAACCAATATTGTAATTTTTATGTTTATAATAATATTTACCATTATTTTGAATATGTCACAATCAAATTGATGAGATTCTTGATTTAAAATGGAATGAAAAGGTGATATTTTTATGTTCTGTTTAGTAATTTTTGATCATAAAAAACTGATTATTAATTGCATAATACATAAAATCATTCTTTGTTTTCATCAAAATAATTATGATGACTGTATTTTACAATTATTTATTATCATATTTTTAGCTGTGGGAAAAATAGATTCATAAGAATTTTAATCCAAAATTGATTGAGTGAATATACACATTTAAAAATTTATTATTAATGCATTTGTTACTATATGTGATCAAACTATGTTTTTGTGTGTGTATAGAACTGGAAAAAATGTGTGTTTTGCTTTTATAATCATTAACAATGAAAATCTTCTTTACTTTGAATATATCATAAATAAAAGCACTGCCTTTAAAGGATACTTGATAAAAATAGGTGAGTACATTTTAATTTTGTAATCAAATCAATATTGTATACTGTATAAACTCTATGCTGTATATTTTTAACATAATGTTGCCATATTATTCTTTGATGGCATAGCCTTAATAAGGTCACTATCACTTGATGTTATCAATCTTACAAAATGGTCACATTTTTTAAAAAAATGTTGATTTTTTTTTTTTTAAGTTATGTAAATCTTTTTAAAAGATTATTATAGCAAATAACCAATTTTAAATCAAAATAGTAGATATAAATTGATAATAATTACTATGACAAATGGATCATATTCTGGAGTAAAAATATACTTATTATTGTCATATTGTTCTTATTATGAATTTTTAACAAAAAATTATTTCACAATTTTTTTTGTTTAAATGCATATATACATTAAATTTTTTATGATTATTTTTTGAAAATATTTATAATTATTGTGGAATTTACTAAACAGTTTTCATAAAAAAGGAATTCATAAGAAAATAATTGATGGCAATAAATGTATTAAATAAATAGTCTATAAGAAGTTAAATTTATGCCCTAAAAAGAATGCAAAACAAACTGATAGTAATAAGTGTTTGAAATATAATTTTAAACCTCATGTATTAAAATGTAAAACTTATGATTGCTTACATTTTAATACAATGTATATTTTCATTAATAATTTAACTTATTTTTTCCCAAAAAATAATTTGTTTGAAAATCTTGATTTTTACTGCCATTTGAAAAATGAGATCCTTCCCCTTTGGGGACAAATAAATATACTTATTTCTTATGGATTAATTTCTTCATTATTTTTTCAAGAAACGTAAGATAGATATTTTGTAATGAAAGCTGTTTTGTATAATGTTTCAGACGTTAAGACTCATGTTAATCTCATTTATTGTATTAAATATGCAATTGTATCTATTTTAAAATTTTATTTAATTAGCTAGCAGATTATTATCTTATAAAGAAATCCAATCTAACAAATAAATAAAAATTAACTTAGTTTTGTGAAGTTAAATTGTTATCCATATTGATTGAGATTTTGTTAATATATGTGGGCATTTGGATATCTACTCTTTCTAAGATTATCTATAAGAATGATTGTTCTGTTAAAAAATAGAAAAGTGAAAAAAATGTGTTTGTTTAATGTTTTCAAAAACTAATTCTGTCAACAGGAAGAGATAGGTGCTTTAATATAAGTAGCACTTGGATGGTGTTTTGATCCAGTGATTATATATACATGTATAAATGGATAAATATTTATGAACTCTACCTTAAAGCAGATAGAATAATTAAGCAATAAAGTCTTATAATCCTATTTGAACATTACTGGAAATAGTATGCCATTCCTTGACACCCTCTTGATGCAATTTATTCTATCATCTCAATTTTAGAACTACTATCAAAAATTATAATGTTTTTACATTTAAGCATTAATATGTAGTGGTCCAGACTATATCTAGCAACTGTCCAATTATAAAATAATTCAAAGTGACACATACATACAAGTTTGAATAAATAACTTAATGAGTTTATTTACTCTGAATAATATATATTAGTAATTAGGATTAGTAGTTCAACTGGCAACTGACTAGTTGAAAGCAATAATCAATATTAATCACAGAACAATTCATATCTCTGTAGATAGATAAATAAATAAATAGATAGAGAGTTAGAGCTCATCTTTAACTCCTTAAATTACTTGTCTTTATTTTAATAATTACATATTTTCTTTGACTCTTTAATTTCAGATGGTTGTTCACTAGCAATTTTTAGCAAGCACATTACTGCTCACACACACCTCTGAGTCAGTTTAATTAGAACTGACTGGAGCTCTTTCTACTGTTAATACAAGTCTGTAACTGCTATCAGCATTTCATTCTGCTCTTCGAGCTTCACTACTAGTCTGTTTTTCACTTTACTTTCCTTCTCCATTCTAATACTCTTTTTACATTCTGTATTTTACATTTTCACTCATTAGAAGTTCTTCAGTGATTTTATTAACTTTATTAATTTGCATATTGCTAGACTTTTTTTTGCGTACAATTTAGAATATTATTATTTGCAATTAGTTTGAATTGTTTTTTCTGCATATAATTATTTTTAGTGTGACTCAACATTACCTGTACTAGTCAAGACACAACAAGTAGTTATTAAATCTTGCCAATATTTTTATGGATTCATATGTTAAATTATTTCTTATTTAAAAAATTAGCTTTCATTTAAACTTAGCTCTGTAAGAACTGGACTTTTTATGAAAGTTAGAAGTGGGCCATATATATAAATGAGATTGTGTTTACACCTGAATTATATGGTTTTTATTCCTTTTTTTTTTAATATTTACTACATTTATTAATTCTTATATGCATCTAGGACAGCTAATGGAAATAAATAGTCGTTTTGCATTGTCTGAAATACCTGGGGGGAGGGGGTAGAAGAATTCTAGGTTGTTTATTAACAAGTGTTTGGTTCACCAGTAAAAACTATAAATTTATATAATATTGGCGAAAAACACTGTATTTATTATATATATATGCACAAGCAGTTACTTATTATCAATTGACTTTATAAAATTATTTTGCATATGAAAGGATAATGTGACAGTAGATAAAAAGTTGTAGTATAACACGATTGTCTTTATAAACTTTTTGACATAAAAGTTGCTCATATGTGGGCTAATTAAATCAGCAAAGTAATCTTCCGCATGTTGAGATGAAATGTCGCTCGAGGATGAAACAGTAACACGTGGAAAATTTCAAACTTAATAGAAGCACTAAAAGCTTGCACATCCATAATTTAATTCTGTTATTTTCTAACTAGTAATAAAGATGGCAATGAAAATAAATACACATAATTAACTTGAGTTTCAAAATATATCAATCTAATGTACGTGTGTATCCGCCTATATGTGTCTATGCAGGCACTATGCCCTGAGTAAATAAGTATATCCTCATATATATATCGTTAGTATTTTTTATTCTAATTTTCATGTTTTTTTATATGTGCACTTACTTTATCTTAATTTATTAATAATAGTTAAAAATTATTTTATTTTAAATGCCATCACTTTTTAGCAAAGATAAACATTCGTTTTTAAAAAAGTCAATAAAATATCTACTGAAAACGTGATTTACAAAAAAAAAAAATCAGGATTAGTCTAGTAAGTGGTTCACATTATATTATAAAGATTCTTAATTTGCTGATAATTTTCAACAAATAACTAAATAAAAATTAATAAAGATTTAATTGTTTAGGTCATTTTACGTCAATGTATACAGTAATAATATTTAGTAAGGCTGTAACCTCAAGAATGTGCGCGTAAAAATGCGATAGTAGGGATCTCTACAGGTCTATTCCCTTTTCATTCTTTTTGAAAAATGTATAGGTACTTCAAACAAAATACTAGTTTTAAAAAGTATATATCCTATAGTTAGTTGCTCAATTTGTCATTCGATGGTTACAAGTGACAAGTGGAACACAATAATTATCTACAATTGATGAAATGAGTTTTATTATTTATACTTCATTGGTCACAGTTAAAACTTATAACTTTAGTTCTAGAGTCTACTAATCTATTGCTGTATTTAAACCACACCAGGTATTGCTAGGTGTAATGGCAGGCAAATAATTTTTAAAATATTCATACTTATTGAACTTCCGCTAAACTATGTCATAAAAAATTATTATAGAAAATTCAGATTAAAAAAAAAACTTCTAATCTAATGGATAAAAAATGACAAGTAACAATATGTAAAATATATACACCTATTATAATATTATTTAATTAAGTAACTTGAAATATAAAAATTATTAAGAAGGTGTATAAAGAATTGATTTGTCTTTATTAATATCATAGCATCACAGAAATGAAAGTAGGACTACTTTAAAGTGCCTGGCAATTTGAAACTTTCTGTTAAATGCTTTTATTTATGCTGGAAAATCAGTTTGTTAACTTTTGATCTTTTTCAAGTCAGAATGAAATTTCAAAATTGAAATTTAATATACTTAAATTTAATAGCTAATCCATTTAAAACATTTATCTTTTCAGTATGTGAATTAGTTTCATAGATATGGCACAGGCGGTAAAAAAAATATTAAAAATATTCAATAATTTCACATATTGTAGATAACAATTATTCTTAGAAGTTTAATTTGTTTTAAATAATGACTGATCTTCTTGACCATCCATTTCTTTAATATTTAAATAAGTTAATTTGTTTTTCAAATCAGACATGTTTTCACTTTTACCTTTATTATGGGTGCATTCAGATATGCAATCAACTATAATGCGAGCATCACCCCCCACAGTTTCTGTGTTAACTTTGAAGTTATTTAGACTATCAGTATACTGAACATTTTTAGTTAATGCAGTCAAGCATTTATCATTAGCATTATCTGCTTCATCTAACTTAGGTATATCTGTGGTTCTAAAATATTTTATCACAGTTAGGCAATCTATTTGCTCATGTACTACAACATTTTCTTTATTATCTTTAATTCCCTCTATCAATTGGGACCAATCATCTTTTACTTCTGTAAACAAATTTTTCATTTGTTCTCTTAGTTCTTCATTCCATTTTTTATTAGACTTTTCATTTCTGTGAACATGCTTTCCATGTTCTCTTTGTTTTGTTTATTTTGTTTTTCAATTTTTGTATCCAATCCTGTGATCATGTTCATGATCATATTCATAAACTCACAGCTCTAAGTCTCAGTTTTACTTTCCTGAGCTTGCACTTTTGCTTTAGCTCGAATATATATATATATATATATATATATATATATATATATATATATATATATATATATATATATATATATATATATATATATATATAAACTTTAGAACTAGCTGGCAACTTGTCTATAAAAAAAATTTTTACAAATGTATATAAAACTCTACTATTTTTTATTTAATAATTAGAATGCTCACCCCTCTTTCCAGAAAGTAACCTTTCTAAATCTGCAACTACTTTAATTTCAATGTCTTATTTTATTTACTTGCAGGTTACTATAATCACTACCAATGTATTTCTATCACTATCACTGTTTAAAACACTTATGAGTTTATTGATTGATTTTTTTTTTTATAACAAATAAATTATTATATTTTTATTCAACCAAATATTTATATTCTATATTTCTCTGACATACTTATTTGTCCAAATACTAATAAAAAAATATGTTAAAACTAAACTGGATTCAATCCCTCTTGTTTTGATTAAGATAATCCTGTAACAAGGTTCCTAAATGTAACAGTAACTGCCCTATTAACAAATGATAATAACCAACTTAACAATAAAATGAAAAATACAATATTTGTAAATTACTTTTTATCTAGATGAATTTACAGATAACTAATGGGTGGCCATGTACATGGTGAAGTGACTATATACAATTTATTTTTAATTGACAAATCAATAATAATCACAAGTAATGATCAAATTGAACATACATAAAAAAAACAATCTCTATGCAGATTCAATTATAATTTCTGACTGCTATCCCCACCCCTCAATAATCAAATCAATAATCATCTTGGACTTTGGACAGTGCTATCCCCTCCATCTAATACTATTATTAAACTATCAAATCAATAATTAGCTTGGACTTCAGACAAGAAATAATCAAACAACAAAATTATTAATAACAACAAAAACTTTAATTAGTAAATAATAATAATAATAATAATCATCATCATCATCATTGTGGACTTCAGATGAGAAATAATCAAACAACAAAATTAATCAAGCATTGGTGGCAAGTGGTTAGCACAGCTACTTTACAAGCAGTTGTCCCAGGGTTCGTTTCCCGGCCAACACTTTGACACATAAAAAAAAAAATATTAACAACAGCAATAACTTTAATTAGCAAATAACATAATCATCATCATCATCATAATAATAAAATATTCACATATTTACATTTAAAATAATATGAAGCACATGTATGAGAGGGGAAAAAAATCTTTATAGCTTTATAATAATTCATCAAGAAAACTAATAGAAAGTTCAGTTAATTACATTGATATCTTTGTGAGATAACATATATTTCTGTCTCTGTAAATGTGGATGTATGGCCATTAAAATCATAAATGTCTGCTAACAATATGAACATTTTAACTTTTGATTCATTCCATGACAATTTTTCCTATGAGAGTATCCATTGCAATTTTCCTATAAGCATCAAAACAAGGAGATTCACAGACTAATTATAGAAGTACATTTCTTTGTGATAATCAATCTAGATTCTTCTTATAGTGAATAAATCAAATATTTCTTCAACATGAGAGAGTAATGAACAGATTGGTAAGACCAAAGTTAATTTTTAAGGCATTTCTTTGCTCTATATTTAGCTACAATGTTGGAAAGGGGTCATGGAAAGCATTCTGGAAGTTTTTACCCCAGTAAATGCATGATATTGCCTTAAATAATCATTAACATTTTACTGACTTCTATTCAGTGAGTGTCATGATTAAGAAGTATCAATCATCTCCTCTGCCCCCTCTTTCTTAGAAAAATATATAAATTTAATGTTTTTTTCTCTCCAGTCATTTGCAACTGGTTCTATAACAATGTTCTTTATTTTAAAAAAATAAAATGGTAATCCATTTTACTTTTAACAATGATTATATAATTTTCAAAATGTTTAAAATTTATTTATACATAACTTTTAATATTTTGTAATATATAATAAAGAAAAATATTCACATAAAAGCAATGTCTGCAAACTCAGACATGATGGTTACAATATATATATATATATATATATATATATATATATATATATATATATATATATATATATATATATATATATAATAATTCAAACAACTATATTTAACACAGTATATATTCTTTACCAGAAGTACTTTCAATTGTTTCACTGACAATCTTTATCAACTGTTAATACAAACGTACAAAAAATAAATACTTGCATTACCTATCATTCAATCTATTCAAATTTCCCACAATTCTGTTGTCTTTATATTAGCCAATTGTTTATTCATTAAACCACCTTTATTCCTAGATATCATCATTGCCTCTTTAATTTTATGTTTTTCACTACATCTTTCAATTTGAATAATTTTTATATCTCTATTATTAAATTTAAAACCATAATTACATGTTTTATTATGATCAAATATAATTGATGGAGTATTCATATTTACCAAAGATATATTTTCTTTCTGTACACATTTATATAATGTCTTATGATCATTATATTGTTTTTGTAATGTACATTTGGATTCCCCTATATATTTTATTCCACAAACACATTCCAACATATATATAACAGATCTCAATTCAAACTAAAACTAAAGTATGCAGTCAATTTAAAGCACAATATAATTTTACATTTTCATTTGTTGTGCCAATATTAAAAACTTAAAAAATAATAGAGATAAAAAGTTTTTTTTAATATTAAATGCTTTTATTGACTGAGCACTAAAAAGAAATAAAATAATTGTTTCTTCAACCACAATTGTGTGTTTAGATTTAACTTGAAATAAATCATGATCAGTCCAGAAATTAATTAAGTCAATCTATATTTTTGGGGATTGATTTAATTAATTTACAGACACTCATGCTTTATTTCAAGTTAAATCTAAAAACCCCAACTGTGATTCAAAAACAATTACTTTTATTTCTTTTTAGTGCCCAGTCAATAAAAGTGTTTAATATCTATAAAAAAAAATTCTCTCTCTTTTTACAATAAACTTTCTGCTATGTTAGAATAATATAAAAAATGTAAATTGTGCTAAGTTAAAAATAATTAAATTGAACTAAATTATTTATAAAAGCATACCTGTTTTAATAAAGTCAAAATATTTTCTGATAAGATATGCATGCTTAAAGATTTCTGCTAGTAGGAAGTAATTGTAATTAAAGAAATACATCAAAATAGATTTAATCCCTGTTCCAGAAATAGAATAGTATTAATAGCAACTAGATTGATGTAAAAATTTTCATGATTACAGTGTTGTTACCTGTGAATAGTCTGAAATAGGAACACAATTTACTTGTGTGCACCCATTATTTAAGTTGACTTGTGTTATAATCAAGGAACTGCAAGACTTGAGTATTCAAGAGAAGTATGGATTTACCCAGAGAACTCTATCATTAAAGATTCATAAATGAACCTAGGGATTATTGCATGCTACACTGTCCTTATATGATTTCATTCATCTTTAGGACTGAGTATTTGTGATATTAAATATTACATTATTATATGTAAGCATTTAATATTATGTTTAACTATTGCTAAATATTATTAATGTTAACTTATTGACAAATAACACCAAAGTTAGTTGTTCTTTTTTTCTTATATTTATTTCTGCTCATCAGTCCATCCTTATCATTACAGCTATATTTGTGGTATCATTATACAGTGGAAAAGTGGCACAGTTGACAATATCTAATCTGAACTGCAATTTGTGCTGAAGACATAGGTGATAGGAGTCAATCAGTAGCTAGAAACTGGTAGGTGGTATTATTATTATTATTATTATTATTATTATTATTATTATTATTATTATTATTATTATTATTATTATTATTATTATTATTATTATTATTATTATTATTATTATTATTATTATTATTATTAAATTATATCTTCTCTCTTTAATAAACAGTTTTACATATCCTGAGTAGGCCAGGCCAGTACTATGATAGAACAAACATCAATTACTAAAGAATCTTGGTCTATTCAACTTACTCCGCTGGAGCTGTTGGTTTAATCTACCATTTAAGTGTTTGAACATCAGATAATCTCCTGATTAACTAACAATATTATATTGTTATTATTGGCATAATGAACATATTACAAGTTAGGTATGGTTTTTATTATATTTTATAAAATATATAAATAACTGAAAAATCATAACCAATGTAAATGTCGAATGTATAGAAAAGTTTAAACTTTATTTAAACTTTCCAAATACAAACAACTTATTAGTAATAACATACAAATAGACAACACAAGTTAGTAATTACTAACAAGTTGTTTGTATTTGGAAAGTTTAAATAAAGTTTAAAATTTTCTATATATTCAATATTCACTCATAGATGATGGAAGTAGTCAAACATATCACATCTAATAATATACCTTCATCACAAAACTTCAGACGAATACTAATGTACTGTAATCTCTTCCGTTGCATTAAAAGATTTTAAAAAATCAAATGTGAGATTGAACGGGCAGATGTCGATAAAATCTTCTTGCCATAATTACAGTCAGTGGAAAATATTTTCTTGATAAACATTTAGTATGTCTTTTTGTTTTTATACAAAATTAAATAAAGATTATAATAATTACAAATAATTAATGAGCAAAAGAATTTTCTTCACAATTTGAAGAAAAATTTGGTATGTAATTATATTTTACAGTATGTTCAATATTTATATTTTAATGATAAAAATATTTACAAATATTTTAGTTCATATCTAAGTATATATATATGTTTCTAATTTTATATCCGGATTGACAGAATCTAAAACATGAATTTTTATAAGTGCCTACAAAAAAAATTGACAATTGCAAGATTATCTTATAAAAAAATAAAATATTCGATAGAATAAGTGTTTCATATGGAGCAAAATCTAATTAATTTATTTAATCATTCGTAACCATTCATGAATTTTAATCCCAGTCATTCATTATATTAGATAGATTCTTTAACGTAATCGACGAATAACCCCTTCCAAAATTTTGAAAAAGAATTAAATTTCTTAAATGCAGACATTGCTTTATTAATAATAATTATTTATATTATTTTTAAAAAATTGCAACTATGTTTTACGAATCTATTATTTATCATTGTTCGATGAATTAATAAGCGCCATATTTGCAACATTTATCAATTTCAAAAAAACGAATCACTTTTATTAAATTAATTTAATTAGGCGTACTTTATTGCCATGTTATTATTTTTCTTACATTATTTGCCAATTTTGTATACGGACATGATGTTAGATCAAAAGTGAATCATTACTATTTTTATATTTGCATATTTTAAAAGATTATTATTTTCCCTCTCATTAAAAAAATTTAAAAAAATAGAGTTTTAATTAAATTAATCCTTTTAAAATGTACTTCTGCCAAACATTAACAAAATACATTTAAGCCTTATCAATAATATTTCATTGAAAATATTTTATTGATTTGCTTTCCATTGTTATATTTTCAAAAGCTTTCAGAATATGCACTCTCTTTCTTCATCCTTCCTAAGTAATAAGTTTGTGTAGACATAAGATAAATTTATTATATGTAGTCTTATATACATAAACATGCACATATATAGTTATCGATTATTGGCAAATTGTTTTTTGTCTGAAAAATAGTATGGTATTATTTTTAAGTATAATACAATTATGTTGTTTATGCTGAACTTAATATAATTAAAAGGGATTTGAACTCAGACTTTCAAGCTCCCTACAGCTATTCATTCCATTCTATACAACTGATACACATGCCCACCTATATGTGAAAAAGATAAATGATCTTTAATATAAATATTTCGTGCTGAACCAGCACTCATCAGTTGATCCAGATAACAATCTACCACACATATATGTAATCAGTGCTCAATTTTTATTAAGATAGCAAATCTTCAAACTTTAACGGACAATCTGATTATATATATGTGTGGGAGATTATGATTTGGATCTACTGGTGAGTGCTGATTCAGCACAATATATATATATATATATATATATATATATATATATATATATATATATATATATATATTTCACATTACAAAAAAATCAAGTCAGTCATCACATATATGGGATCATGTGTATGTTGTGTAGGATGGAGTGGATAGCTGTAGGTAGCTTGAAAGTCTGAGTTCAAATCCCTTCTAATTATAATAATAACATACATCATTGATATCAAACACGAGAATGGATGTAAATATATATATATATATATAGATTACATATTATAACACAGACCTCTCTAACCACTATGATCATGCCATACTTAGTCAACTGTAACTGGCTTACTAGTGTAATCATACAGTAGTTTAAAGCCTATTGCTGATAATGTTAACTCCACACAGTAATATTTCTTGCTCATCATATGGATATAAACTATGCTATTTAAGATGTCTAGAATATTTATTAATTCTAGCTGATAATATTATTATAAACCTAGAACATTGCCATTAACAACATAGGTTTAACCAAATACCCTTTGAAAAGATCCTGTTAGCTTGAAATCATAGCCTTGGGACTCACAAAACTCACTGGTTATGTTGCATTACTTAGTTAATTTGATGAAATGTATAAATAAAAAGTGAACAAAGATAAAACAGAAGTAACAATAACAATAATTTTATTCCAGTAATATCATGCAAATTGTTTTTACATTCTCTAAAACCCTTAATATTACAGACTTTGATGAGGCAACGGTGACATCACTAGATAACATTAATATTACATTACCATTTCTTTTTTTAAAAAAAAATTAAGTAAATACACATAACTAAAAAAAAATAACAAATATTTTATTATCCAGATGTCATATCACAAGGTTGAAATTATATACATGAATACACACTACACATGTATAAAAAAATTTACAAAATATAAATATACATCTCACTCTAAAGTAAACACATATAATATTTAGAGTAAATAGATTAATGTAAGAAAAAATTAATATTGGTTAAAGATTAACAATTGAAAGAGAAAAAATACAATATTTATATATGTCTAAAAATATAGTGACAAAATAAATGATAACTTGAATTTTCTTTGTCTTTTATCAGCAAAACATATTTATTCCAAAAAATTGACACTTTGGTCGAGCAATGTTAGTCCTTGAAATGATTTTTCTTACTTTCCATTAGTTCTCAAAGTTTTAAATGTATTTTCCATTTGTTGACATAATTTTAAAATGAGTTTCTCATTTGTTCACAAAGTCAATCCATTGGGTATTTCTATGCAATAGATTTTGGAAAAATTGTCAATTTTTCCCATTAGCAAAATGAGTCATAATATTTATTCAATGATCAATCTGTAATCTGCTGTTCATTCTCAATAAATCTTCTTTCTGCTCTCTTGGTAAGGCACAAAGAGATGGAATGAAGCAATTAAGTTTTTTTCTTCATATTAGGTTATGCAAGCTAAACAATTCACTTCCCTCTTCCATGAAGCACCATGCATTTGAAGATGAACTATGTGAATTTTCTCAGAAAAACTTTAGTTTAATATTTATTTTATGTATATGTTCAAAGTACAAAACTATTGTGTATTATATTTCTTATGTCCTCTTTATTCTTTTCTAATTTTCAGAGTGTCCATACACATTCTAATCGTTTTCACAAATATAGACTGATTGACTGATTTAATTTTTTTTTACTGATAGCCTTTTAAAAGTTATCAACTTAATTATTTCCATCCAACTCTCTATAGAATGTTTATTAATAAACAATATAATTAAACACCTACCTTAAGACTATTGTGAATTTCTGCTTTTTAATAAAGATAGAAAGAACAATATCAAGATTACTAATCATAATCAGAAACAGAGAAAGGGAAGATAGAAAAATATTTTTTTTGTGCCCTTTTACTTATACAAATTATTCCATGTTTTTATAAATTGAAAATTAAATAAAACTTCTATTGTGGATTTGATTGATAACTTTAGAAAACTTTTTTCTCTTCCCCTCTCTTTTTCCAAAACTAATATTTACAATCGGTTAAAAAATGCATGAAGTAGCTACATTATATAATTTAGACATTTCTATGTGATTATCAATCTATTAATCAAATTACCAACTAATATTCAGAACATTATTGTAGTCTTACTACAGTACTTATAAATGTTTAAAAAAATCAAATCATCACTACAAATGTGAAAAATTTCGAACTCATCAGATTGTCCCTCAACTTCAAACTGCAAAATTGTGTGAGAGTAAAAAAAAATATTGGTATTAATCTGAATATCAACAAAGCTGTGATATTTCATTTGACCTTTATCAAAATGCACATAATAAGATAATAAAAGTATTTTTATAATAATTAGACTCTCTAAATAATATTAGAAAAATATGCACAATTCGTGAATATACTGCAATTTCTTTGATGACACTATATGACTTATTTAGCATTGAATCTGGCAATATGTTTTGATCCACTGCTAAAATTTATTTAATCTTCTGTGATCATTCCATTTTCTTTTTTATAAGAGTATTGGCTTTTATTCATTAATTTGATTTTACAATTAGAATAGTATGAATATTATGATATTTTAATCAATTGAAAATTCACATGATACACCATATGTTTAGTTTTTAGCTTCATCTTATGATATTTGCCAATGGAGTTCAAAATATTTTAAATATATTCTTTTTTGCTGTTTATTTTTTACAGAGACTAGATTTCTTTTATCTATGCTATAATTGAGGGTTGATTACTTTTCTGAAAATTTTTTTTCCTAAGTTACAGAGTAATAATTTAAAAACAATACTTATACTATATATTCAGAGAAAGTCTAAAATATTAAATCCAACATGAATGCATTTATTAGTGCCAAACGCTCTTTTTTCAAAAATTCAAAACAATAAATAGAAATAGAAAATTGTATATTTAAATATACATGTACCAAAAAGCATCTGAATGAACATTATAAGATTTTTTGTTTATTACAATGCCTATTAACACTGTGACTACATTATTAATAAACCAGACCTATTTAATTTTAGGTTTACGTCATTATATTCAATGCAAACTATCCATATTTCTTTATCATTGAAAACATTACCAAATATTCTAAAAATACTGATAATTCTAAAAAATCTATTTTATCTTTATTATGTGGGTATATATTGTATCGCTAGTAAATAGTGCTACATGTTTTGTAATTTTTAAAAATATATAATGTTTTAAAGTTGTTTTAAACAAAATTTAAAAAAAAATACTGTGGCATCATTTATTATTAAATACTCAGATGAAAATTCATAAAAGAAACCGGTAAAGTTTTAAGAAAGAGAAATATAAGTTAGAAAGTGTTTAAAGAGATTTTTTTAAGAAACACAAATTGCCAAAAGACAAAGTGTTGGGTCACCTTGTCATTTAAAAAAATATATATAAGTTTTAATAGTTAAAGAGTAAACAGGAAAGGGGGGAGAGGGTAACTAAGTAAAAAGTTAGAACTATAATTCTCTTTTTTCATAAACTTAAAGAAAAAAATGTGTGTGTGTAAAAATGAAAATTGAGTTAAAATGTGAAAGGAAAGTGTATAAACTTAAAAATTCACTTAAAGATTGCTCGATGGATAAAAAGAAGAAAGGGAATAATATTTCTATATATAGCATTAAATGAAAACAATGGAAAATAATTCAAGATGGTATCTTATCAGGAGATTAGATTAATCTATACAAAAATGCAGATTAAAAAAACAATGGGAATGTAAATAATAAAATTTGTAAATTAATTAAACTAGATTGGAGAGATAACTAGAGACAATAAAGAGGAATCATATAAAGAGACTAAAAAAATCTATTCATTATAGTTTTTAGTTCAGTTTTCTTAATGTTTGCAGTTCTAATGTCATTCAGCTTCATTAAGATGGTACTTGTATTACAACCATGGAAGTTTCCAGAGAAGAGAAGATGGAAAAAGATATTAGTGCTCCCAGAATGCAATTAGGTGTCTTCACATTTACTGAAGAACCATCTAAAATCATGCAGTGCTAGACAGTCACCAGAGTATGTGGCCCATCTTCAATCCTGGTTTTTCAGAACATAAGAAGCCCTCCATATAGAATTTATGCCCACTTAATAATCTTAACAGTCAAGGAATATCTATCTCAGTAAACATAGGAAGTCAGCCAAGAGCCAAAACCATTAGTGGAGTCCAATAAAAGCATAAAGTGCAAAATCCTAGATAACTATGAATTTCTTTACTCCCATTCATAAACTGATCATGTTTGAATAGAAGACTGTTGAACATTGATAGCCATAGCAATCTTTAAGTGTCTCCTATAAGTCATTATATAGAATGAACTCTAGTATGAGCATCCATATTTAATTTTCTCATAATGTATTTTAATATTTGCAAAGCTTTCCATTGAGTAATGAATTTATATTTCAATATGTGTGTTGCATTTAGATTTAAATGTTTTAAGTATAGTATTATTTATTCTCATATATCTTAACTAGAAGTGTGTTTAAACAAATTTATAATGTTCCTTTATTATAGTATTTTTATTAATTTTTAGTGTTTTAAATAAATTGTTTGTTTATTAAGTAATGTTTGGTCATTTCTCTTTGATAATTATGCCACTAATAGATAGTCTATAGTTAAATATAAGCATTAAGCAATACATATAGTTTGTCTCCCTTATACTTAAATAAAAGGACTAGCTAGGAATTAATCAAGCACTAAATTGTATACCTGTCATCTAAGTATGCTTATTATAACTTATCATTAGCTGCCACCTAAGGTTTTCCTTGAAACAAATAAAATGCTTTGGATTGCAGGATTTAAATTTAGCAGATGATAAGTTCTATAACCTGGAAATGTGGCCACAGGTTATACTTTGTATAGCCTCAATCTGGTTATAGGTTCTATTGGTCTTATCCACTTTCTGTATTAGACTTCTCCAGCTGAAGGGCCAGTTTGAGTGAAAGTGCAGCTGGAGCAGATCAAGATTTAATTGTAAATTTATATAATCAGAGCAATCATCTCCTACCTGGTTCAATCGAATTAAATATTTCTATGGATTATTATAATAAAGAATAGAAATTACAATTTTTTAACAACATCAAAAGTTAAAGGTCATCTCTGTTTACATGGATATTTCCTCATTTCTATTCTTTATTTTATATATATGTTGTTTTAATGTTTACATTGATATTTGCTCTTGACTCAACATAATAAACATAAATTTGATTTCTGACATATAATTACATAATTTTTGGTTATTTTCTGGAAACAATTTTAACTTTACTACTACTGATTAATTGGTTTAATTTAAATGATGATTAAAGACTTCTATTGTAAGCTTTTGTCCTGTAATTTTTTCATTTTTATTAAAGTGAATGTATGTTAAGAAAGACCATTCAAGATTTATTATCAGTAACCCTATTTTTATTTTAACATAAAACAAAATAGCTTGCATGTTTAAACAATGTGTATTTATTGAAACTTTTATCAATAAAATCAATAATACATTTATCAGTATTATGTTTATCAACTTCAAACCTGCACAAAGAAGGGTTACAGTATAAAAGGATTTGAAATTTGCATTTTAATATTCAGTCATATATAAGTGATTTAGAGGTGATATACTTCTAATACATATACCAACACTATTAGAATATTAGAAGTATATTAATTCTAAATCATGTATATATGACAAAATATTAATATGCAAATTTCAAAGCTTTTTATACTGTAACCCAAGAAGAGATCGAAAATGCAATATATGGGTAAGAGAACAATCATGTGTTACTGACCTCATTGAAAAAATTAAAAGACTGAAGTGGTGTTGAGCAGGACATATTTCTAGAAGAGATGATAATAGATGGACAATTGAAATCTTAAACTAGATTCCAAGAGATTGTAAAAGACCCAGAAACAGACCACATGTGAGATGGATGGATGAAATAAGAAAGTGTGCGGGGGTCATGTGGAGATGAGAAGCTAATGATCAAAGAGGATGGATTGAACTTGTACAGACCTTCATCCTGCAATGGATTGATAATGGTTGATGATGATAATGATGATGATGATACTAATATTAATGGACATTTGCTTGATATAATCTAATGTGCTGTTATTACATTTTATTAACAAATCTGACTATTTGATGCAATTTTTTTTTCACATTCAATAGACTAATTTAAGAGTGAATTATCAATAAATTTTTCAAAAAATTACAAAATTATTTCTGATGGATAGTAAATCAAGTCATCACCAGTATGCAAATTAAACTCATTAATATTAGAAGTTATATCCATCTTAAATCACATCATATCCAGGATATAAATATGTAGGATTCAAATTTTTTTTACATTAGAATCATTATTTGTTCAAGTTTGAATCTAGTAAAAAAAAAATATTGATAAATATATTGTTCTTTTAATAGATAAGGGCTTCAATAAATTGGCAATGATTAAACATGTAAAGTGATTTTGTATATGTTAAAAATGGCATAGAAATAAAATTGATGATAACAAATTGAGAAAGTTTTCTTTTGATACATTTTGTTTCAATAAGAACAAAAAATTACAAGAAAAAGATTTTATGTTTTTATTTATTAGTCATATTAAACTAATTAATCAATTATAGTAAAGATAAATTGATCTCATAAATCTTTCACATATTTTGAAATTAAATATCATTAAATTGAGATGAACATTAATATAAAAGAGTAAAATAGCATATATATTATTGCTTTTAAATTATTACAATTTTCTCTGTGAGTTATCATAGTTATTTATAAATTACAAAGTAGAGAAAAATAATAATGGCCTTTTTCTCACAGTTTGGACAAATGTCCGTTATTTTTTTCTTGCTGGGTAGTAATGGCACTTAGGTTATTCTTCTATTTAATTATGCTAAAACATTTTAGGAACAAATGTAATCCAACTTATCAGAATGAATATCTGCCAAAAATTAGATTTTGAAATAATCCTTTTGACTAATCCTCCCATTGATAGATTTGCAATAACTTAATGTTGTGAAACTCATTCAAGTTTATGGTGTAACTCTAAATGTAAATTGTTAGAAGAGACTTCTAAAAGAATGAAAAATAAAAACTAGTAATGATGATTAAGAGTTTGGTTATAATATTCTATTCCTCATTACTCAATCTACCTTATTTTATTATTACAAAATTACTACTAATAAACCTTTCACATGTAAGTAATAACAAAATTATTTATTGCTCAGGAATTCATAAAAAGTTCAAGAAATGATCCAGTTTTCTTGCATATTTTGTTTTATACATGTCTTGGAACTAGCATTATGTAAATACCATTATTTTTCCATGAACGATCATTTATCAAACTGTTACTTCATCACAGATATCATTGTTAAATCAAAGTTTTTACATAATAATTTACATGAGTACGTTTTTTTTACTTTCAAATAATTCTTAGATCTCCATCTTTTATTTGGACTATGTGCAAAATTGATTAACCCTGTTACCAAAAAGTGCACTTTATCATGAAGCAATTGTGAACCCAATATTTATTTATTATTCCACTATTAAAATCTACATGGCAATAACTTATATAGAATAAATATAATATATTATAATTAATCTTTAGAAATAATTCACATTCAGTATCAATTTTTAAAATAATTTTCTCAAAATATTTTAAAGATTTGGTTGTTAATTAATTCCATTCAAATTTATTTTACATCTTAGAATCTTTCTTAAAATCATAAAAAAAATCTTATTACTAAAAAATGATTAACAGAACTTTGTGTATATTTTTCAAAAATCAACTTCAATATCATTCTCAGAATTAAAACGGAAACTGTTCCAATTCTAATCTTTTTTCACTGAAATACTTTAAGTATTGTAAATTAGCACGTGAAAAACTTTTTAATTAAATCAGTTAATATTACTTTTTGAATTAATACAAAAAGGTGTGAAGTTTGCTCAAATCACTTAAAACATTCTTTTCTCAAATCAGGATGCTTCAGATTGGCCTATATAAGTAGAAATTTAGGTTAAAGATAAGAGCTGCTCTTATCTTTATAAAAGTCACTACTGTGTATCATGGTATTGTGAAGTCCCTCTATTGGCAAAATAATATTGCTTGATTATCAGAAATTTTAAGGCGTATTCATTACAGGTTAAAGCCTGTTTAAATATTTAAAATTCTTTTCTGTAAATATCAATTTAATTTTTTTATTACAAAATTAAATAAGATTGTTTGTTTAATTTATCCATATTATTTTGAATACTTTTTAGTGAAAAGTTTTTTATTGTATATATATGCACATAATCTTATATTTTGACTGTTCTGCAGTATTTTTCAGAATCACTCCTACTTTAATTTCTTAAAACTTTAAAATAGGAATGGCTCTGAAAAAGACTGCAGGACAGTCAAAACATGATTGAGTGTACATATATACAATAAAAAAAAATTTTGATAAAAAGTGTTTAAAGTGGGTGAATTGAATTTATATAAGATATTAAAGCAAAATAAAAGAAGTGGTGGAATTGTAATATTTGTAAAGATTGTTTTTAAAAAAAAATGCATCCTACTGTATCTAATCACTATAATTAATAGTATACATTACTTTTTAACCATAAGTAATTGTTATGATTTTAAATTTATATTGCATAAAATATTCATTTCACAAAATAATGGATGTAAACTGTTTGAAATTATATTTGATTTGCATTTAAAATGTCTAGTTGATTTATATTTTATACCATTAATTTGTGATTAATATTATCTTTTCATTGCTCTTATCTATTAGTTTTAGTGATTTCTTCATGCCATCACTTTTTTCATAAATATTATTTATGTTTCTCACCTCCTTAAAAAATTATAAATTGAGACTTCACTAAACATTAAAATAAAATGTAATTAAGTTTTACTAAAAATGTATTTTTATAAGCTATTTGACTTTTTTATAAATGTAAAATTAATAATAATTATAAAATTATTGCAATATTGTAGTGCCACCTTTTAACTTCTTAGAAACATTTAAATATCTTACTTAATCATAGCTTCCTACTTTATCTTCAATTATATCTTTTCAATGAAACAGTATTTCTTTAGAGAGACTTTGAAATAATCTTTGTAATTTAAATGGGGTTTGCATTCCCAAAAACACTTTGCTTATGTTCACCAATGAAACATATTTCTAAAAATTCTGTTATCATTTATTTATTTCACATGTCCAATCAAATTAAGATTTGATTTAATAATATTAACTCAACATTACCATATCTAGGATTCTGAAAACATTGATCTTATATCTTGTTATAAGTTCAGTCATTTCTTAAAAAATTGCTTGCAAATATTGTAGGATATGTTTTGATAACTAAAAGTATTTTTTTCTATTATTCTTAAGGAATTTATTACTCTAAAATTACAAAGTAATATCAAATATGTGTAAGTTCATTTTTTTTCCATGTTTTAGATTTGTTTTACTGTTGAGTCTAAGTTGGTTTGTGGTGTTGATATGTATTCTCTTGGCAGCAAGCTATGCCTGTTTCTGTAATCATTTTCTTTGTTTCTGGGAGTTTACTTTGAAGTATTCTTATGGTGGCTAATGTATGTGAAATATATTCCATGTCTCCTCATATCTTAGTTTGGTAGCTAGAATTTCTTATCTTTTTTCATTTTTGAAAGCTTCTATAAAAAGAATGTGTTTTGATCCTGTGACTGTTCACATGGCATATATAATAAATATTGGCAATCTGATGACTGAAATAGGTTTAGATTTTAAGCAGTCCTTAAGAGAAGTTATTAGGTAGTAGTCTATTTTTAGTACTTTAAGATAATGTTTCCAATGTTGCTGAAAGATTTGGGAGATATATGACTTACTCCACCCCAATGATGCAACAATACACACCAAACTAGACATTACAAACAAGAAGATAACTTCATGTTTCAAACATTGGAACATAGCGCCTAAATACCTGGACTATTTAATAAAAGTTAACTTAGACATCATATCAACAAATGCATTTTTATACTACAAGAGACACTTATCAAAAATTGACCCAGTTTTTAACAACTGTCATGGACATAAAGAAACATGGGAACACATTGTAGG
This sequence comes from Epiperipatus broadwayi, assembly GCA_028023455.1. Classification (NCBI taxonomy): domain Eukaryota; kingdom Metazoa; phylum Onychophora; class Udeonychophora; order Euonychophora; family Peripatidae; genus Epiperipatus; species Epiperipatus broadwayi. The sequence continues at coordinate 4,895,124 of JAQFVV010012421.1, forward strand.
CAACTGCCCAGGGCTCAGCAACATTAAAAGTGTTTTTAATGAAAATTTGACTTTTACTTATATTCATTAATAAATAAATCCTTGAAACTTTTAAAGTACTTGGTATTTTATAATACTATACATTTTTTTCTTAAAATAAATCAATTATATCAATCTTTTTATTGGATGCATTAAAGATATGTCCAATAAAAATGAATGTATTAAGCAGAACAGACATTAAAACTAATATTGCACTTTTTCCCATAAAAGTGGTTGTCATTTAAATGTCATTTGAATAATCAATATCATACTTTTATTACTAAAATTTTAACATGGCACTAAAATAAAGATATGAACAATCTCCAAAAAGTTATTCAAGTTAAGAATTTTCACACACATATATATGTTTATATAAACTTTTTTGCGATTCTAATAATGCCAACATTAAATATTTTCATAATTTAAAAAAATTATTTTTTGTGTGTTTTTTTTTAAATATTGAATTTATAAATCAGAAAAGTGCAGTCAATTTTTATATTTATTAATGAAAATAACAATTTTTATTTCATTTATTGATTTTTCACTCATAAAATCCATTGCTCGAAGCTCTTTTTTTTTCGTATTACCCCATGAACCAATCATTAATCTGCTGAAATTGATATACAATAAGAGACAAACAGAAAAAATGAATTTGAAAAACTCAATAAACAATAAAATTCTTTCAAGTTCTAATTTTAAATCTGCCTTTTTGTTTATATTGATTTTTAAATAAAAGAGTAAAAACACATAAAAATAAAAGATCTTTACACAATTTTTATAATATTAATCAATAACTAGTCGTTATTAAATTATATATTTTTAATTGATCAATCGATTATAAAACGAATAAAAAATTTTAATTTACTACAGTAAGGCATTTTATTTAATTTCAATTTAAATATTTAACTATTTATTTTAGAAAAAATAAATAAATTATTAGCATACAATTTCTAAAGCCATTAAATAGTGAATAGGTTTGTCATATATTTTATACCGAGTTTTATTTGCAATCAGAAATATTTGATTTAAGCAAACATCCTTTTAATTTTTTCTTCAACACATTTCTGCTCTAACTCCAAGTAACATAATGAGATCCTTTCGCTTTTAAAAACAACTACGAAAAGAATAATAGAAAACTGAAAATGTTTGAATAATCTAAGAGTTTCTCTCTTTTTTTATTTTTTACTAATTGTATTTACAAATTATAAACAATAACACAGTAATCAATTTTACTTTCTCATTAAAGTCAACATATTAAAAATCTTTACTTTTCAGAAATATTGTTTATAATATCTTCATCTATGTATTCAAATTAATTTTTTCCTTTTTTTTTTTTTTAAGAAGTTGCGTGTTATTGTCTTTCATTTATCTGCTATTTTCATGGCCTGAGATTCAAATCTTGCTGAAACTTAAAAATTATTTAGATAGTCAATAATTCTTCAAGGAAATTTAGCATTTTTAAAATCAGCTGATCCAATAGCAACCCAATTAATCATTCAATGGTTTTTAGCCATAAAACAAAAACCAGTTGTGAAGCATACAAGCTTTTATGCTGTTGAGCATACATTGTATGAAAAAAAAAAATGTTTTCTTGTTAGTAGATTTTTGAATAATCTTTATATATTTCTTACTAATTTGTCTTTACCTTTCTTGGTAACCTTTATATTTGTAGCAATGTTTCAAACTCCAGCATTATAAAAATATTTTGTGCCTCTGTTGTTTTTAATTATAAATGAATTCTTATCATATGACTGGTGAATTGTCAATAGTTCTTCTTTATGATTATATTATTTTGTTTTTATTGCCCAATACATGTTTATTATACAAGAAATTTTTTTTTGATAAATTACTTTCATATGAAAAAAAATATTTGTCATTAATTTATTTAATTCTCAAAGTGTAAAATTTTCTATCAAGGTTCTTTCCTTGATCTAATGAATCATTATCATGGAATATAAAACATTTACCAATTTCTCTTTATTAGAAAGAGTTAGAATCTGCAATATTATTGCACTTTGGAATTTGTTGTTAATTTATAGTTATTGTATTATCCAATATATTCATAGCTAAAATATGAAAATTATAGTGAAATATTATGAAATATTTTATATAGCACTATGTTTTTATACTGTAATGGTGATATTAGTGGTTAAGCCAATGCACATGCACTTTAAAGATAAATTATAAATGAATACTCTCACTTTTTCAGACCCGAGATATAGTTTTTTAGAAAAGATGAAATGAATCCATCCATACTTTTGACCCAAACATTTATGTATGAGCAAATCTTAAGCGTATGGAAATGAGAGTGTGAAGATGTTAAGCAATCACTTTAAATTACATTTATTATGCTTGAACGAATGACGCTTGCGAAATCTTTACAATTTATGATAAGTCATTCTTTAGTTGAAATTAAACATATATAATGAGATATTATTTTATATAGCACTATGTTTTTATACTGTAATAGTGATATTAGCAATTAAACCAATGCACATGTGCTTTAAAGATAAATCATAAATGAATACTCTCACTTTTCCAGACACAAGATACTACTTAACTTACTATTTTGTCCACATCATTAAAACCAAATCAAATAACATTTTCAATTCCTTTATTCCTGAAAAAATATAATAATTAGTAACTGTAGATTATATAACCATTACTAGACCTCTATAATAAATTAAATCCCTTTTTGAAAATAATAGTGTGCGTAAAACTATAATATCATTTCAATGATCGTTACCTTTGTGGATAAATTTATCACTATGGAATCAAACAAAAGATGCCCTTATCTTTATAAGGACATGAAAATTTCTAATTCATAATTTTAATAAGCTAGACATTAAACAATTGCTGGAATTTCATTATCTTGCTAAGTGATGTGGATAGATATGAATTATTGAGTTTTGATGATTTTTTACATCTTTTTCATTTTTCATATATTCAAATATACTGAATTCTCTTACCAACAACATATTGAGAAAGCTGTAAAAGGTTAATTCATATTATATGCAATATAATGTTTCTAATACTTTCCTTAATTAATTCCTTTCATCTTATAAAACAAATCATATGCCATGTTATCATTTCCATAGATCAAAAGCATTTGTAAATAATCTTTCCTTAGAGCCCAATTATAAGCAACTCTTTTATGATGACCTAAATATTTGAATACTTGATACATTTTAGCAATATATAATTCACCTACATATATCTGATTGACTTTTTCACAATATGCAATGCGACAATTTTCTTCAAGGGAAATAAACTTTGACGGAAATACAATATTTTTATACCTACTATGGTAAATTTTAAATGGCTGATTAAATTCCCAAATTATCATGTTCAAAACATCATAAAAGTTTATATTTTTTATATGAGTTATTAAAATATAAGATACCTTCACACTCTTTGTAACATTCTGAGGTTTTTAGTACAAGAATTTAAATCTTTAATTCTATAAGGATTTCTTACAATTTGCAGTCGAAAGAAATTTTTTAATTTAGAATTGGAATAGCCATATTTATGATTTTGTATTTTATAATAACAAAGTCAGTTATGCTTTGCAGCTTTCTTACTAAAAAATATGACCTCATGGTAGGCTTTCACTTAGTATAACCTTCAATCTTTTTTTCATAATTTCTATATTTTCTTGAACATCCTTTAACCTGTAATCCACATAGTTTTGAAGGCTTTGTTAATTGAGATCTATATGTCCAAATTTTATATTTAAATTTTTTAATTTGCTCTTTGTATGTATACTTCTGGATTTCTTTTTTTTCACTTCCAAATTAACTTTGTCTGTTCACAGATCTTTCTCATATTTATTTTTTATATTTTCAAATTCCAAACATCGTAGTCAATGAGCATGAGAAAAAAATCAGCATTGGGTAAATAATGAACAATATATATTTTATAGTATAACACCAGTAATTAAGCATTAATGGTCTTCAATCATGTTTTGTGATTGGAATTAAAAATAATACAATATATGGCTAATTATCTTCTAGCTAATGCCAAACATAGACTCTACACACATATCTAGTTACTAAAATATAATAATAAACATATTAAACATTCTGGAATCATGATATCCTGCTGATCGTTATCAATGTTTTTAGCTATTTGATTAATGCCTTGAGTGTACGAATCATAAATAAATTAGTAATTATCTACCTGAAACAAAAGTGAGTCAACTTTAAAAGTGGTTTTTGCCTTTGCACTATCCAAATAATTTTACAGAGAACTGCCTGAATGCCCAAATACATATGTATTCATATATACATATATCCAAAATAAGCTTGGGACTACAAGAAACCTAATTACTGTTATTGTTAACAAGAGAAAATATATATAATAAAGAAAATAATTTATTTTATGTTAAATAACTTCACTGGTATAACTTAATGATCAACAAATTTATTAATTAGAAATAATAATAATAATAATAATAATAATAATAATAATAATAATAATAATAATAATAATAATAATAATAATAATAATAATAATAATAATAATAATAATAATAATAATAATAATAATAATAATAATAATAATAATAATAATAATAATAATAATAATAATAATAATAATAATAATAATAATAATAATAATAATAATAATAATAATAATAATAATAATAATAATAAAAAAAATAATAATAATAATAATAATAATAATAATAATAATAATAATAATAATAATAATAATAATAATAATAATAATAATAATAATAATAATAATAATAATAATAATAATAATAATAATATATTAAACAACGGTCTAAAAAGTACTTTACATATAAAAACATTATCAAGCAATTTCATTTACAAAGATTTATAAATAAATGGTTTACATAATGCAAATATATTAGCATAAAGAAATGCATACATAGTAAAACAAAATATCTAAATAATTATTAATATAATAAAGATTATTCTATTTTAATAATACATAGTGAATAAGTTTAAATACATGGGTACATGCTAGACATGTGCACATACTGTGTATTATAATATTCCAATAATGTTTCATTTGTTATAATAAATTCATTAAATCAATACACCAGCAATATTACATTTTAACAAGATGTTAACAATTCAATGTTAAAACTATATATATAATAAACGGTCCCATACTTGCATATTCTAATATAAAAATAAGATATTTCCAATTATTAAATCATAATTTGGATTTTAAATCATTTTAATAATTTTTTTTTACCTTATTCTTTTAAATTGTAAATAAACATTTTCAGACAAAGAAACATTATTTACCTTCTTGGAAAGACCAAGTTGAAAGTTGCTTTAAAACTCTTTGTCTAACTTATATCTTCCACTAACAAATTCTAATCTCTGAAGACTTTTTAATCCTTGTCCATAACTTTCACAAGTCAGTTATTTTTTCTTGTTGAATTTTTTTTCATTACTAACTAAATAATTTATTCTATAGTTGTTTACGCTTAAACAGTATAATCGAAGTTAAATATTTTATTTTAGACAAGAAGTAAAATTAGATTTTTTTTTAATTACTTCTAGAAATATTTCATTATCAATATATTTTTACTTACTAATCAATATCTTCTATTGGTACACTATACCAAACTTCTTTCATTGGTTCTCCACATATATAAAGTAACATACTGCAATTGGATGCCATGGCATTGACAAACAAGTCACACTTAGGCAGACAGTCATATTTATGATGAACATACTAAAGGACATTGGCAGTTTAGAAACCTATTCCTGATAATGTTGGTTATACAATAATAATATTTCCTGCTCATCATACGGATATATTTTACGATACCTGAGATTGCTAGAATGGTTATCAGTTTTGGCTGATCCTACTATTTAATATCCTTAATGGTGTCACTAATAGTCCAGCATTGAATTTATACTCATTAATGCATATCCCATCAGCACCATTCATAGCTTGGGGCTCATGAAACTCATTTACAATATTGCACTACTCCACCATCTTGGTGAATTACACATATGAAAAATGAACAAAGGCAAAAATATATAACAACAATAATTTTATTCCATGTAATGGTGACATGTAATAAACCTCCACATTCTCTCAAACAATGTGCACTATCCCCAACATTAATAGTATAACCTCTTGAATAAGGCATTCGAATTCTCTTACTAAGTAATGATAAATTACATTATCTTTTATTAATTTAAACAAAATGCAAAAGTTATATATATATATATATTCTTTAAAATGAAATATATTCAATTTATAGACAACTAAATACTTAAAATATATAAATAATAAATTTATTAATATCTAATCGATTTTTGTTCAAAAAATGAACCTTATCAAGATATTATAACAATTGAAAAAATTCACGTGATTTACATATCATATACAGGTCAAACTTAACAATAAAGTTGTTTTTAAATTTTCCAATTTTTATTTAATGACCATTTTCCACCTAACTTAACCGACCCTTGTACTAAATTCATACATTTCTCTTTATTTTCATGTATATACAATGTTTCATATACTTTTCTTTCTTTATAATTTTTACAATATTTGATGACCTCAAGGTTTGAATTGTATAATTGAACAATGAGATAAAATAATAAAAAATGCATATATCAAGTTTTTCAAATACTAAATATAAAATATAAAACAATATAAATGTATACATTACTTTAGGCAAACAGATAGATAATATTTTAGAGTAGAAACTAATTAGTTAATAAATATTAAGGGTTAATTAACTAAACCAAAATCAAAACAGATATTAATTCAGCCGGTTCATCTTTTGCCAGCAGAAAAATAACACTTTAAGCATTTCAACTATAATAATTTTTGAGATTCTTCATTTCCTGTTTTGACAACAGTCATTTGAGTTTAGTTTACAGATTATTTCTATATTCTTCTTGTCTTGATTGAAGATGAACCATTAAATCCATGCAATAACTTAAATAGTTGCAGGATTTAAACAAATGCATAATAAAGTGCACTTGTCCCAATTCATGAAATTATCCAATGAAATTTCATCACTGGTCAATCAAATTAGTAAACCATATATTGGATATAGTTTTGATTATGTAACTGGCAGGCATCAATAGATTTTCTCTTCTTTCTTGAGTAAAAAGAAGATAGAGCCAAGTTGGAGCAACAATAATTTATCTTTATGCTAAAACATTCTTTCACTTAGAAGACTGGATACTGTTACCTCATCATTTATGGAGCAATTATGCCAGCTGAAAAATAGACAACTGGAGCTTTAAGGAAGTCATTCTAGAAAAACTTAAGTTCTGTATGTATGTGACTATTGCACATTTAAATAGTAACAAAAGCATTCACAACATATCTCTATGTTTATTTTTTTTATTTGTAGATTTGTGAGATATGCTATTCAAAAATGGCTTTCAAGGTAAAGTTCTTCAGCCATTCATCTTCCAGCAAAATGTATTCTGATTCTAAAACTACTATCATGGTCTTTTTAAAGGTTATCAAGGGTTTTTAAAAAATAAATTATATCACCTTCCTTCCAACTTTATCTTCATCTGTCTCAATGCCATGTTTTCAAAAAATAATTAGCCACCTCCATACAAATGTTATCAATAGAATATTTTTCAAAAAGACAGGAAAGGGAGAAGATGATGATGATTTGTATGAAATATAAAAGGAAACTAAGAAAATAAGGAAGATATTATAAAACTTAAATAACTTGATAATTTTATTATGTTATACATAATTTTAATAACTCTGGTTTATTTTGAATCTTTTAATTTTTTTTTCCCAATTATTAATTGTATACTTAGTTAACAAAATCATTTTTATACACATAAAACATTTGTGAGAAAATGCTAAGGCCTTCACATGAAAAAATACTGGAATAAGAAGCTCTTTTCTATTGAACCAATTACAATACATAAATTTAGAAGTGGTGTTTCAACACTTGGTCATGACCATGAAACAGCAATAAGCTGGCTTTAGATGTAAATTATTACAATCATGTTAAACAAACTTCGATTCAGCTTAGCTTCAATAATTTTATGGACTTCAATCATGAGCTATGAAGTATAGAAAACCCAATCACTTATTTCAATGTGAGTTTAAACACAACCAATGTGAAAGTAGAAGCTACCTTTCTGTGTTCTTTCCAAACTAATAGGGTAATAATAAGTTAGATATAAAAAGGAATCTAAAAACATGATATTTTTTTTTCCCAATCTTGATTAATAAAAAAACAAAATAATTTAATTACATCACCCTGTCTTTTAATATAAATTCATTAAAAAACAATTTTTATCAAAAAAAAAAAAAAAAACATATTATGATTAATTACTGTTAATGTACATTACATTTTTAAAAAAATTATATTGAAAGGTTTTACATTTTTGTCAAAATCTGAAAAATTAAAATTATTTCCACTATGTAAAATATTATTTTAATATGTGATTTTAAATAATTTATAGTACTTTAAAATATTAAAATTATTATTCAATTATTATTTCATTATTCCGGGTTGCATATTTTAAATAAATATATATATAGTTAATTTTTGTCTGTGTTTATTTCTATTTTTCCTTTCAAAACATATATACAGATTCACATACACATATCTATTTGTGTGCCATGAGACTAATTTTATCTCAATATATATATATATATATTGAAACAGTAAGATTCGTATTCGAATCTTAAGTTTCACCTTTTTCTGTCGTCTCTCACTGATCGGTCTATCCCGCCCAAATTTAAACTTTTTGATATCGAATTGTGTGTGTAACAATATTAAAAATGTATAAATATATGTAGAATTCAGCTTAAACACGCACACATTTCGATCTCAAATTAAACGCAATAAATAGGGATAAAAATAATATAATTTAGATTTCTTTTAGTTATATAATTTTGTATAATTTTAATCATTTATTTTGGATTATAAAGTTCGTATTTATTGCTTTGTTTAAATTTCATTTAATAATAATTCTAAAAATATCTGATGTAATATTTAATTAAAAGTTAAAATAATCTTATGTTCCCTTTTTGTTTTTGAAATTTAAAAGCATCGGTCAGTGATAGATAATAGATTAATTAAAGAAAAATTCCACAAAAATAATTAGTAAATGTAAAATGTAAACAATAGAACGGCAGCTTTCTTTAATTAAAAAAACCAACTAAATGCATTGATTATCCTCAGGGCAGATTAAATAGAACCTAAAAATATCTTAACAAAAATGTGAAAGATCAAGATAAAAAAAGAGGCCATCTTAGACTTGCTGGAGACATTCACTTAAACTTTAGCTTTGCTCTCGATCACTGAGAGTCTCCAAAATAATAAAATAATTTGTTCCTGCCAAGGTATGACCGAGTAAAGCACCTAGATTATTCTCCATCGGGAGGGCCTATCGGATGCCGAACTTTCCATTGCCCATCATAAATTCATCATGAAGATCTGCTGTCTGAAATAAATGAGAAAGCTGCGGCTGCTGTGAAAGTAAAAAAAACGTCTAAATACCAGAAAGAATTGCCACTCATGAACTATTTGCTACTTAACCAATGGACTCGGAAAACTTCTTATAAAACAGGTACCTGTCTGTATTCAAACTCTAGAGTACTCTAATAATATGCTATAGCTATTCTTCATATTACTTATCTAAATTTATAAAATGTAAAAACTATCATTTGTATAACTAAAACTGAATAATTAACTTAATGTGTAAATTTCTCTACTAATCTAGCTTACCTCATTCTGTCTTGGGTGCGTATTTCTATAATCTACATTTCTATCTATAGTTATTACTTAATTATTGCATGGTCATAATTATTTCAATTTTCAAAGTTTAAATCTATGATCGCTTAAAACAATGAATGCGTGTCAAATTTTCATTAATATTTACTTTCTTTAATAACTTAATTTTCATATAAATCGACACGCATTCAATGCTTCATTTATTGTAATGCAGGGGTCTACTACTTCGCAAATGGCTGACGTATTAGTTATAATAATTCCCAAGTTATATATGTTTTGTATTTATTAAATAATCAGTGAATAATTCCAGAAAATTACATTTCTTTGAGAGTCACCAACGTTCTTTAGTAAATGTTGATAATGTAGAGCCGAATTAGAAATCTATTTAAATCTCATCATAATCAATTATCAGTATACATGTGTTACGTTTTAGAGACGCGATGACCCATTCCGCCGTGAAATTTCCGGATTCTTCAGGGTTGAAATTAACCCCAGTCGTCCTACACAAGCGGGCATAATGGGTGCTCCCGTAGGATTTGACAATGTCATGCAGCCAGCCGGCAAATCGCGCCACGTACCGCTTGTCCCTGGTTATGCTTATGTGACACCTTACTTCGTCGGACCGAGGCAGAGACCAGTCTGATATTCTTATAAACCCATTCGCGGCATTGCAGTTTCGATATACTGCCATTCCATATCGCCTTTCTAAAGCGTACCACGTGTTCCTTTGCTCAATTCTATTATTCTATATATCACTCCGCCTCTGCATTATCTTCGTAATTCACTCTCAAATAAATGTTGCCCTTAGTCATAAAATAAATAGTTTAATTAAATAAATATATGTCCGCCGCTACTCTTAAATCTTACTTTAGACTCTTGCATTGCAAAGGTATAAATTCCCCAAGGCATGCATTAGAAATACTTACTCGAGAATTTTAGGTAGCTAGATTACGCTTTCAAGTAAATGTATTCCTTTTGTAAACATTACAGTATCGGGAATACCGCTACTGAAATCCTCAATATAAAATAATGTCTAAATAAATAAATGTACTCTTTAAAATATAATCATGTCGCAAATTCCGCTACTGAAGCTTTCAATCCCTAAAATATTATTAGTCAATGTTTTATTAAAATGTATTAATAAATAATTTTAAACTATATGTCTGCAGTTACGTTTCATTTATTCGATACCCATTCTATATAATATTTCCTCGATTATGTAAATATGAATGTTTAATTAATATTAGTTTGATTATTGGCTAACTCGAGAATAAAATCATGAGTCTCTTGCATATCCCTGACCACCGTGCCTAAGGAAATATTTACTAATGTCGCATCAGATGCGTTGTTTCGTGGATTGTATTGTGGAACCGATAAACTATGTTCGAACTCAGTACCACGGGTGGCTTCGCTACTCGATGGTACTGCTGTTCTGTATGTTGGTCGAATTCTGCACTATGTTTACGGGTCACACGTTTTCTGACCGTTACAATATATATATATATATTCATATTAATACAACATTTCTAATAAAATGTAATAATAGAAATGATCAATTTTCCCTGAGATGTTTATACCAATGTAACACCCTTGAAAGTGTATTAAAATATTAATACTTTTAGTAGTAAATTATTTGCCATATTGAACGATAATTTGTAACATTTAAAAAAAAACTGAAAATTTACTCTGATTAAAAGTACTTTTTATAGTAGCTACGAGAAGTGAGTTTACGTATATTTTGTATTTGCAAAATAAAGGATGATAAAAGTAATCAAATAACTCTATTACTCAAGAAAGTCTGACCTTCTACCGCTGTGCTAAATCATGCAAATATAAAGAGAGGTGTTGGTACAAACACCATGAGAAAAGTTTATCAACTTTATAGTTACTTATATATACATATAAAATTTCTATTTTTTAATCAGCAAATCCCAAACGTTTTTGCATTTACACATTCATCTGTTTTACATATGTACATTAAAAATTGTTCTAATCATTTTTATACATAAAATGTGTAAGATGGATTAGAAATTATATATTAAAATTTAATAATTTTATTAATATTTAATAAGTGGAATTTTTTCATTTAAAATTTTATTCATAGAAAACCATAGACAGATATTAATAAGATAATATCTAATGACAATTGTTGTTTTTTATGAATAAAATTATAAATGGAAAATTCTACTAAATATTTATACATATATATAAGGAGAGAGGTAGCTAAGAAAAACATTTTAATATTGTATTATTTTACATGTATTATTATTAATTAAATGAATCAAAAACGAATTTATCAACAGTCAAAAATGTACTTTACTTCACTGGATATATGTAATTAAATCTTTATATTTAAAATAAAAGTAAACAAAATCTACTTTGAGTGTATGTAAAGTTTAGATTTAATTTAGAGTATTAAATTTCTGATATTATTTGTGAAACAAACTGGTCTAGTCTAATTGATTTTAATTTTTTATAATTTTAAATTTTTCAGAATGTTGCTAGTACTATGAACACTTAAAATGATCTATAAAAACACTTTTTAATATCAATGGTAAAACTTGAAGTAAAAATGGTATTAAACAGATTATTAGAATTTTTCTCATCTAAACAATTAATTATTCAGTTAACATTATAATCCGTTTATTTGTAAATAAATAATTATAATATATAGGGTATATGAACACAGACTTTAACATGACTCACCACTCTATCTCATATCACTAATACACTTGAACACATATATGTTGAAAAGATATCACCAATATATGTATTTCATGTTAAACCAGCAATCATCAGTTGGTTCAGATTATCATCTTGACACATACATGCAATAAGTGCTCAGATATATATTAAGATAGCCAATCTTCATACTTTAATGGACAGGCTTCAATCCACTCCACACTCTAACTCTCCAATTGTCCATCCAATTGAAAATCTGATGAGTAACACTCAAAGGCCACTCTAAGGCTGAGATTCTTGTCACACCCATGTTGACACAAAGTCACTCTGACCCCTCATGTACAGGACATAATCCACTTAATATAAATAATTATAAATAATTATAATTATTATAAATAATTATAGTGAAATTATATCAAAGAAAAACTATACACAGCAAAATCTTAATCCAACATTTTTCAAATGTATGAATATTAAGTATGTATGAATAATAAAACTGATATATGTAATAAAATGATAGTATATGAAAACCATTAAAATTTATAGATAAAAACAATTTAATGATTATTAATTATTAATATAGATATAAAATTCAAGTCAGTCTTCATAATTTAAAATATGGCATTTTTATTATATCCAAAATACAGATGTTGATTTATAGATTTTAATATCACAATTATTATATAAAATGTTTAAAAAAATTGGATTTAATATATAGTGTATTGATTATTCTTTAAAATTGTCACCATCATTGTTAATAATATAGTTCCAAATGATATTTCATATATAAAAATTCCAATAGAATTACTTTTTTCCTTTTTCCTTTTAAAAACTCTATTTATTTATATGAACCCATATATGCTCCAATATATTATGCACATGCTTGACATTTTAACTACCTCCTTGCAGTCATTATCAAGTATCTCTCCCTATTCTTTATTTTTTAAACCAATTTTTTATTACATCTTACACAAATGTACAAAACATTTATATATTTGCAGATCTTTGATATTTTATTTTATAGAAATCTTGATTTTAATTTAACAAATAAAACATAAACAAAAGAACTTGTTGAAAAATATTAGATTGAAATTTGGTTTGGGCCAACATTTCATCTCAGTTTGAACCACAATTACTAACAAATAAATACTTATTGTATATTCCATGAAAGCTTCTGCTTTTGTCAGCCCTTTATCAACAATAATTTAATGGCAAATATCAAATGAAAACTAACATAATTTTACTTCTTTAGATGATTCTTCCTTACCACCTAACTCCAACTTCAATCCTTATCACCAGTACACAAATGTTTTAGTACATAACATAATATTATTGGGAATTTTGAAAGTCAAAACTTTTCATACAGTAGTGCCACTCAATGCAAGTTCAGAGTAATCAATGGATGCACTGAGTGACACTACTGCATGTAGAGTTTTGCCTGTTTTAACAACAGTTATGAGCAAGCATAAGAAATGATGATCACGTGAGAATTTTGAAAGTCAATAATATAAGCATTGACTCATACATATAAGGTTTCACTCTAGATAAATAAAATCTCACAAAGGTATGTTAATAATTAAAATCATATTTTTTTATTAATAAAAATTATAATTCAAATAAACTTAATAAAACTTATAAACAAAGCAGTCTTCTCTGTCTTTTATTTAGCTTATTCTTCTGATGTAACCATTAAATTTGGGATTTTTACTATTCATTTATAATTAATAAATTAAACTCTATTTTACAAACAACTTTAAAAGTTATTTGAGCAAAGTTTGTATTAAATTATCAAATAAGAATATCAAACATTCTTTTAATTTATTTGCAATCTGAATCTTAATAAAAATTCTATTTAAAACTATCATGAAATTTACTAATTAACTAAATAAGCAAACAGTTTATACTTTGTGGTTAATTATGAATCAAAATATATAAAATGCGCTAACACGCATAAGCACACAAAACTAAAAACAAATAAAGAATATATATATATATATATATATCAAATCAAAACTACCCCAAATCCAAAATTAAAACAGACCAGCATAAAAATAATATAAAAAACACAACCTAAGGTTTGACTGCTACAAGCAGACTTCTCAAGTGTAAAGAACTACAAAAACTACACAATATATATAATATTAAAAACTACCCACAAATCCATTCACTTCCCATCCACCCTTAATATTAAAAGAACTCTTAAATAAGTTAATTGCTTCAGAATAATAAATTTTCAATAATAAAGACTCTTTAATTCTTCTTTTGATTTCATTTCTCTCAAAGAAGACTCAGGTTGTCTTCTTTGAGAGAAATGAAATCAAAAGAAGAATTAAAGAGTCTTTATTATTGAAAATTTATTATTCTGAAGCAATTAACTTATCTAAGAGTTCTTTTAATATTAAGGGTGGATGGGAAGTGAATGGATTTGTGGGTAGTTTTTAATATTATATATATTGTGTAGTTTTTGTAGTTCTTTACACTTGAGAAGTCTGCTTGTAGCAGTGAAACCTTAGGTTGTGTTTTTTATATTATTTTTTGGCTGGTCTGGTTCAATTTTGGATTTGGGGTAGTTTTGATTTTATATTGACTAGTTTAGCTTTATGCTTGTAATATATATATATATATATATTATATATATATATATATATATTAATATCTATTCCATTAAATGGCTAAGCGCTTTCAAGGGTCAAATACCTCATAATCATAACCGTATTACAAACTATAATAAATTGACTCAGAGTGTTGCAAATTTATGCAAATGAAATGATTACACATTTCATTTCTTGGATATTTTGTAGCAAGAGTCTTTTCTATTGATGGCTTTGTGTGCTTGTGCGTGTTAGTGCATTTTATATATTTTAATTAACTAAATGTATTGTTAATTTTTGTGGGATTAAAGATTAATCATATATTACATAATTATTGTCATTACATGTCATATGTATTTTTCAAACATGATAGTAATCTCATTATCTCTATCATTCTAAATGGTGGAATTTTTATTGACCTGATTAAATTGAAAAGCATTTTTTAATGTTTGTAATAGATTGATCACACACTAATATTCAAAGCATACAATATTTGGTTCACAAAATCATAAAAGCACACCATAATGATTTTCTATATTCATTCATATGATAGAATATGTCTGTGAACCATAATAGTATTTTTTAAACTATAAGTAATCAAAGATATTAAAATCTTTTTTTTAAATTTTGCATGACAAGATTCTAATCAAGATTATGTGTATGAGATCTACATCTGTGTATACACTATGTACAACATAAACATACTGTGAAATGATGATGATGATGAAGCAGCAACATTAAGTAAAATTGAAGGGAGTCTTATAATAATAATAGTGCCTTCTTTAACCCTTTATATATTAATTTCTGCCTTCTAAATTAACCACATAAGTGAAAACTATTGAATAACTCAAAATACTCTTGAAAACAATTATCATGTTCCTAAGTTTGTACTAACAATTGATCAACATTTTTGGGGTTAATAAACTATATCTTTAAAACAGTATTGTTTTTGATATCTTGTCTGATGCTGATTGTATTTCACCCCACTTACTAATAATCTTGTAAAACTGTCTTTCTAGTAATATACCACTTATAACAGATTATATAATACATGCACCCTGTTTGTGAATGTATAACATTCTTTGTTTAATATACTTCCCTCTTCAGCTATTTGTAGAGCAAAAGTATCAATACTTACTATCCATTTAGATCTTCAATGTTTTGGTATAATAGAAAATATTATATGCATTAATTCAAAGTATCCTTTAATTAACTTGATAAATTTGAAAATATATTTAAATAATTAGAAGTTATCATTCAGTCACTTTGGTATTGATTAAGTACCAATTAAATATTTATAAGACAAAAATTCAAAAGAGTAGATTGCCTTTCTTATCTTATTCAGGAATTGGGAATTTTAAATGATAAATATTCACAAATGTTGCAAAATTAGTCAATCTCTTTCCACAGTATTGCACTTTATCAGTGTAAGTTTTCCATTTTAAATTAATCCAAAATAGTTAGTAATCTTAATATTAATAGAAAAAAAGTATAAAGACACAAAGATAAAAATTCCACAATTCTTTGTTATGAAAGCGATTATCATTACAATATTCTAAAAATTTAATGTAGATTTTTTTATAATGCAAATGTTATTTAAATGAGAAGTAGATTTTAAAATTAACATTTTTATCTTGATAATTGATAAATCGTATTTCAGAATTTATCATTTTAATGCAGATTATATTCTAAAAATTATATTTTTCTTGACATTTATTTTTGAAAGATTTATATATCAGTTTTAAAATAAATGCTTATTTACATATGTTTAAGTTTCATTTGAGAATGACGTTTAGTAAATTCTAGATAATTTCGCCGACATTATTCATTCAGACATCATAAACAGTAATTTAAAGTGAGTGGTCTATCCCCACGCTTTAATTTCCAGTACTTATGATTTGCCCATATATAAGCATTTGGGTTGGATAGAATAAGTGATTCATTTTATTCTTTCCTAAATACTATATCTTGTGTTGGGAGTCAAAGTATTCATTTATTATTAACACTCGTAAAAAGTGCATGCACAATAGCTTGACAGACTGATCTTTAATGTAATAAAATTTAAAATAGTATAATTTTGGGGCAACATTGTCCTACAAAATACTTTGAAAAATAAGAATCTTCCATTAACATTACAGTCCAAATATTATTGATATGCCATAATTTCTCTATAATCTGACAGAATATATTTTCTATATAACAGAATTCCATTAATAAATTATTTTAGCTTTACTCAACATTTTAAATTGATTTATAAAACTGCAAACATTTTAAACTATGCAAAAAGTGAGATAATCTTTCTTTCAATTAACAACAAAGCATTTTACACATTTTAAAAATAATCATATGACTATTAAAATTTTGATATAAACAATATTTTGTAGAAATACTTTGTAATTCTAATAAAATTATAAAATTGGAAGAGAGCAATTTTTAACTAATTTTTTGGACTTCTTTTCCCAATATTTATGTGACCTTTACTCTCACAAAATTGACATTTGGATGATGGAAATAATCTAACATAAAATTACAAATATATGTGCATTGCATATATGTGTCTAGGAATGTATATATAGTGTATGTGTGTAACTAATTTTAGTTATATTTATGTATTTTCAAAACTCTGAATATTGAAAATTATATAATACATTTAATTAAAGTAGTATGTCGTCATTTAAAATCATGAAGATGGTTGCTATCAGTCAAAGCATTAAAAAAAAAAAATGTTAATGGAAATATTTAAGAACAAACAAATTTGAAAATAATTAATATTAAGCAATTTAAAACAATTTATTTTATCATGAAAATAATTAAAGCTGTATCGTGATAAAATAACTTTTAAAATTTCTACCACAGTTAAATAATGTGATGCCCTGAAGTACACTGATAAAAAGCAATCAAGGAGAAAATAATACCTATGCAGAAAGATATTATTTAGACTTGGGCAGGTAGAAATATTTAATCTCATTTATACAAAAGCCATAAATATTTCAAGAATTCCCTTCTTTGCAAATAAATGTCAATCCCTTGTTAACAACCCCCAAGTATTACCTATTACCTAATCATAGTCCTCTGAATCAAAGACTATTTCAGTATAGAACTTTTCTAATATATTTTATCTTAATATATTTGTTTCTTACATTAATCAATTAAATTAATTTTGCATTATGTTACTTTCTAAATAATTGCAACTCATAAAACATATTTACTTTTCGCTATGATAATATAGATGATTGCCTAATATTTTATATATATATTCATATAAATTACAACAGTTAGTTAATATAATAATGAATTGGCTTAGAAACAAAAAAATCTGAATTATGGATATGATGATCAAAATATGAATATAAACCAATTTGGAAAAAAAATCTCCATTTAAATTAACAGCAACAACAAATCGCTATTTTTAACCACCTTAAAAGCTGATGCTGTGATCACCATGACAACAATAAAACAATTTATGTAATTTTAAACAGATGCATATATGATGGATAGACAGAATGTAAATACCGCTTGCTTACAGTAGATTACTAGCAAATGAAATAAAAATATTAAATATATTCAGTAAAAACAATTACTTGAAAATTTTGTTTTAATTTGCATTTTAATAATAATGATTAGTTTTATTTTTAAAAATCATACTATCCACAATTATAATTTGTATTATTTTACTTAATTGTTAAAATAAAAAGTTTTCACATTTTGCTTCATCTTAATGTAACGTTCAAACATTGATGCAATTAAAAACATTTTAAATACAAACAGCTGTTAGCATGCAAACATGAAATCGATCGATTAAATAGAATTATTTACAGAAAGAAAACCGAAAACAAATGTATTTCATTTTCTATAATACAAGGACTCCTCATATAATGTTATTTAAAGAATTTCAAATTTTAAACTTTAATCATCTGATATAAACCAACAAAATTTTTAAAGATAACAAACAGCTGTTAAAATATTAAAAAGTAAATATTCCAGTAAATTTGAAAATAAAATTTTAAAACACTATAATATTATATGTACATACACTCATATAACTACACTGTGATTTACATCTAAATAAAAGATTTCTTTTTTAAAAGTTTTATGGATGTGACAATTTCTAATGATGATAAAATATTATTTGGCCACAAAATTTTATTACTTAAATACTTACGTTTTGTTTATCCAAATATTTTCAATTTTAAAGATAAATTTAAAGCTCATCAATAAATCACAAAATAAAAAACAGGTGACATGCAGTCCATAGAAGCAAGGGAAAGTTGCTTCCCATTAATGATTGCATTTTTTTATATAACATTTCCACATTTATAATTTTTCCTAAGTTCTCTTAATTCTTTCATTCAAAATGATAAAATCAAGCATTGGTGGCCGAGTGGTTAGCACAGCAGCCTTACAAGTAGTTTTGCTGTTATTTGCTAGTATAACATAATAATAGGTCATCGATATTCATAATAGCCTATGTGCTCAGAATGAATTATCCAATATAGTCTACTTGCTAGAATCATTCAAGTATTATTAAAAATATTTGTATTGAAATTATCATATATCAGTAAGAATAATATTTCAACATATAT
Source organism: Epiperipatus broadwayi (assembly GCA_028023455.1). Classification (NCBI taxonomy): domain Eukaryota; kingdom Metazoa; phylum Onychophora; class Udeonychophora; order Euonychophora; family Peripatidae; genus Epiperipatus; species Epiperipatus broadwayi. The sequence continues at coordinate 4,914,725 of JAQFVV010012421.1, forward strand.
ATTCTTTAGAACTGTTATAATTTCAAAATAAGCAAATCTATAGACAAATGTTGCAGAATTTATTCTTTACTAATATTGTTGTTTTTTTGTTTTTTTTTTTTTTGGAATTTTACTAATAAACAAAGAATAATAAAGACTAGAAGACCAAAATTGTAAATGACAAATTTAAAGACAAAAATTAATGCTATATTCAGTAATTTCATGCTTTAATATTATGGTTAACAAAATATAAAGAAAGAAATGTATTTTGTTGGCTATACCTTCTTTTTTTCTAATAAAAAATATGTAGGGATTTCAACTGCTTTTAATAATTAAAAGATATTAATCTAATCGTTGATTACTTAGGAATCATAAAATGTTGGAGCATTGGAAGGTAATGATTTATAAAGTTTATTTAAAACTTACATAAGATGTGAAACATCATTAAATGATTTCAATTAAAATGTTTATTTCAGTTTGTATTGATTGTATTATAAATAGATAAAGATTTTTACATATTTCATTTCACAATAAAAGATTGAAAGAAATTGAAAAATATTGGAATATTTAATTATGATAACATGCCATTTAGGTATGCATGAATTAGAATCATGATGGCTGTAATTATTACAGAGGCAATTATGTTGATACTATACATTCAAGGAGTAATTATGAAGTGTTGTTATCATGCCATTTAGGTTCTGCAACTATATTTATAGGAATGTTGAATTAAATGCAAAATGATTTGATAGTTTTTGGTTTAAATGTCTTTTTTAATTATATTGTTATTGAAGTAAAAGAGACTTTATTTGTTGTAAAATCACTTGATAAAACAACTTATTATAACAATATGTCACAGTTATAAATTATTATTTAAACAGAAAAGTTTATGAATGATTTATAAAAATTGTATATATTAACCATGATTGAATATCGTCCACATTGGAAAAAATATATATTTTCAATAAATGATTAGTAATAATCATTACGTGTTTATCAAAAAGTTGATAACGTAAAAGTTGTGAGTTGAGTAAATTGACGCTTGAAAATAAAAATGAGACAATTTGCTCTACATAAATAATCTTCATGTAATAAAGATATATATGAGAGATGATGACCTGGCCCAACTGATGAGTGCTGGTTCAGCATGAAATGCATCTTGGGGGTTATTTGTCTTTTATGGTATCTTTATTTATATGAAATTATTTATGAAATAAAAAAGAATGGAGAAATATGGAAGTTGTCTATAAAAAAGAATATATATTCCATTTTATTTAAAAATATGACTATAAAGAAAATCTATTTACACAAACCAATGATGTTTCAGCTTTAATGTCTGGATATTTGTCAAAGCTTCAAACAAAGGTAAAGTAACAATTTTCAGAATCTCTTTATTCATTACTGGATTATAGTTTAAATCTTGTTTTGTCTCAAGATTTTAAAAATTCACAAAATCAAAAAATGTAAAATTTTTAAAACAACTTATGGTTTAGAACACCTTTTCGGTGGTCCCCCAAAAGTCACTATTGAACTGATAAGGAAGTTAAAAGATTTTATGAAGCAAAACTTATGATATTTAATACTGCTTTAAAAAGTAAAACTGTAATTTTTAAACTTGATCATTAAATAATTATAGGATATGTCAAAAAAAATGTGTGTGTATATATATATCATCCAAAAGTGCCTTAGAATTGAAAATGTAAATGATTAAAAAAATAAACCAGTAAACATCACATGATCACCAACCATTTCTTATGCTTGCTCAAGCTGTTAAAACAGACAAAACTCTCCATACAGTAGTGCCACTCAATGCAAGCCAGAGTAATCAATGGATTTCGGAAGGTTTGTGAATAAAATCATTATCTAGTGCCTACTCATTCAATATCCCCAGAATAGTTTCTAGCTTGTGGGTTTCATCAATGAGGAGCCATGGATCTGAAAGCACTGCATCTAGATCTTAGGATCTAATGCAGCCCTCCAGCAGTCATCTTTTATCTCTAAGTAACTACAAAACTATGAGTCTAAAATTGAAAACAATATTTTCAATCAAAACTCATTAGCTTATATAGTCATATAGGTTTGAACTCAGTTCAGTACCCACACATTTTGGTGCCTTTGGTTCTTTAATAACCATCCACCACTATCCTATTAGGCAGGATTGATAATAAACCAGTAAACATCACATGATCACCATTTCTTATGCTTGCTCAAGCTGTTAAAACAGGCAAAACTCTCCATACAGTAGTGCCACTCAGTGCAAGCCAGAGTAATCAATGGATGCCATAATCTAGAAACTAGTCTGGGGATATTGAATGAATAGGCACTAGATAGGGATTTGGTGTACAAACCTTCTGGCATCCATTGATTACTCTAGCTTGCACTGAGTAGCACTACTGTATGGAGAGTTTTACCTGATTAAAACAGAAATTATAAGAGACGTTCCTTTGAAATTTTAGATAATTTTTTTATATAAACAAATGAGTGATTTAAAGACTTGTTAAATTTAATTTTTCTTGAATTAAATTAATTCAGAAATGCTACAAACTTACTGATAAACTTCATGGCAGATGCTTTTGGAAATTTAAAATATATTTACGGTAGAGATTAAGAAATTAATTAACAATGTTTGTAATTCAGATGATTTAGCAAAAATGTTAATAAATCTCTTGAATATAAAAATATTACACAAATGGAATTAGTTTCCAATTTAATTTTAATTATATACTTCTTCCAATATTTCTCCAAAGAGATTCTTTTTAATTATGAATAGAATTAAAAATCATGCCTGAAATGCTACTGGATAAAAGCGTCTATCAAAATTAGCATTATATAAGTATTTATTAACCAATATTCTTAATAATTCCCAGGAAATATTAACAAAATATGTAACTGAAGATTTTACACAATAAGAAAGAAATGATTAATTTTTTAAATAAACTAATTTTTTTATATAGATAAATATTTAATTAACTTTAAAAAAATTGAATTTCTTTTTTTCCTCACTTATTTAAAAGTTTGAGTGGCCAAATATTTGAAATAGAACAAACAATTAGTTTCTTGGGGGGGGGGGGTAATTAAACATTTAGCAATGCAATAACTATTTGCATTATTACTTTTATTCAAAAAGGAAGCATACTTAAACAAATCCTGCTTAGAAAAATTATTACTGAATTATAATTGATATCATTTAATTACAGTTCTATATATAAAAAGACTTTGATGTAACAAAGCTGCTTGTCAAAGAATTCTAAACATCTAAAATTCATATATTCAAATAGGCTTATGAATTGTTAATTAATATTTTTAGAAAAACTTAGTGACCTGATTTTGATCCATAGAAAAACCAATATCTGAAATGTATATACTAAAATAAAGATAATAACTCTCATCAGTTAATTTTATGTACGTATCTCAACAACAATCCTCAATCTTTTATTTCTAGACGGAATGCCATGATTCAAATAAGTATTGAAAATTATGAATATATTGATGTGATATGATGTACTGTGACTTCTCCTTATACGGAGTCAGGAATCTCTCAGCAACTATGCCCAAAGAAACTTGTTAACCACTTTAAACCCCTTTTCATTCCCCACCTCAAGTTTTCCTATATTCTTTTCTACCCTTCTCCATATCAATCAAGTGCCAGCTGGTGAGAGTTTTTATAACTTATGCAATTGCTTTAAACTCCAATTTAAAATAGATAACTACTGGTTTTCTGACAAATATTCTACATTTAGTTACATCGATAAAAAACAAACATACATACATCTGAAAAATTAAGAATTTAGTTAAAACATTTTTAGCCAGCTACCTGAACAAATTATAAATATATTAGATCAAACAAACATATTAATTTTCTTTTAGTACAGTGAAGTCGGATACAACTAATGCTTATAGAGTGAATAAACTGCATAATGGATACTTTTCATAATAAATTTCAATTTATGTAACACATGCAAATATATTCAGTCAATACTAGAGTGGCATATATCTTTATTACAAAAAGATTAATTATTAATTTAATTCATTTACCTTTTTTGCACTCTATTAGTAAAAATGTTGTATATATACATATTATAAAGGACTTGAACTCAGACTTTCAAACTCTTCATAGCTATCCAATCTATCCCATACAACTTATACAGGTGACTACTTACATGTGAAACAGATAAATGATCTCCAATATACATGCTGAACCAGCACTCATCAGTTGGTCCAGATCACCATCTTCAACACATATATACAATCATTGCTCATTATATATTAAGGTAGCAAATATTCAAATTTTAATAGACAAACTTCATTCTTGTTGACTCTCCAACTATTCAGCCATCCATATCATTGAAAATCTGAGGATGAAATGCAAAAACCCTTGATGATGTCATTATTATTGTCATACCCATTTGATTTTGACCCCTCACATATAGGACAGTGATATGACCATTTTAATTATATAGAAGAGGAATTGGCAGCATACAGGCTAAATATGTAATATTTAAATATATATATTCAGTATGTACTAAACATAATGTAATTATAGGGGACTTGAAGCCAAACTTTCAAACTCTCTACAGCTGCCCAGTCCATTCATACCATGTTGACCTTAAGACAGTCTAATACCTCACACATAGCACATTAATATGACCATTTTAATTATATAGAAGAGGAATGGGCAGAATACATGACAAATATGCAATATTTAAAAACATGTATATTGTCTATAAAAACAGGCAAAACTCTCTATATGTATTGCCACTCAGTGCAAGCCAGAATAATCAATGGATGCCAGAAGGCTTGTGCGTAAAATCCCCATCTAGTGCCTACTCATCCAATATCCCCAGAGTAGTTTCTGGCTTGTGGTCTTTGTCAGTGAGGAGCCTTGGATCTGAGAGCACTGCACCTAGATCGTAAGATCTAATACAACCCTCTAGCAACCATGTTTTATCTCTACTTAATTACAAAACTATGAATCTTAAATTGAAAACACTAATATTTTCAATCCAAGCTCATTAGCTTATATAGTCATATAGGTCTGAACTCAGTTCAGTACCTATACATTTTAATGACTTTGGTTCTTTAGTAACCATAGCCACAACTATTCTATTAGACAGGATTAGTTTTAAGCTAATAAACATCACATGATCACCATTTCTTTTGCTTGTTTATAACTGTTATTAAAACAGGAAAAACTCTCTATATGTATAGTCACTCAGTGCAAGTCAGGGTAATCAATGGATGCCAGAAGGCTTGTGCACAAAATCCCCATCTAATGCCTACGCATCCAATATCCCTAGTTTCTGTCTAGTAGCCTTCATCAGTGAGGAGCCATGGATCTGAGAGCACTGCACCTAGATCTTAGGATCTAATGCAACCCTCTAGCAGCTGCCTTTTATCTTATTAGCTAACTATAAAACTTTGAGTTCAAAATGAAAACACAATAATGTTTTCAATTCAATCTCATTAGCTTATATAGTTGTGTTTTTCATTTTGGACTCAAAGCTTTATTGTTAGCTAATAAGGTAAAAGGTGACTTCTGGAGTGTTGAATTAGATCATAAGGTCTAGGTGCCATACTCTCAGACCCAAGGCTCTTCAATGATGAAAGCCACAAGCTAAAAACTAGCCTGGAGATATTGGATGAATAGGCACTAGATAGGGATTTTATGTACAAATCTTTTTGCACCCATTGATTATTCTGGCTTGCACTGAGTGGCCTACTGTATAGAGAGTTTAGCCTTTGTATAAACAGTTTGTGTACGCATAAAGAATAGTGGTCATGTGATGTTTAACCCACAATTTCATGTGATATAACATTTTTCCCTATTCTACCATAATATTCCAATCCATTGTAATTATATAACAATTTTTATATATCTTTTAGGTGATGTTTTTAAATTTTTGTTTTCTACTTAATCATTATTGTATTTATTGATTAGCAATAATCACTTGAATAACTGATTCTCCAATATGTGTTCAGTCTACTCAGCAATTCATCATTTCCTAGAGTGTTATTTATAAAACTATTTTGTTCTTTAACCTGGAGCAATGTGCTATTATGTCTACTTTTACCTCCAAAATTCAAAACTTCCTACAGCTTAACCACCTGGTCTTATCTAGACATTTCATTTTATCTCTATCAATATGTTTATCACCATGTCTGTTTTTGTCATGGTACTATTATTCATTGAGCATATTCATATAATATTTACTTTTGTTTTCAAGTTATGATTGTTTATCTCCAATAATGAGATCATTTTTCGAAAGCAGGATCGTTAGAAAAAATTTGCATTTATTTTTTTTAACTCTAAATAAAGGAATAGTTTTTTAAATTCTTACATGGTCTAGTAAAACTTTTCAATGGCAACAACTTTCAAATCTCATCAATATGATCAACTAATTTCTTCTCCATTATTATCATTTTTTTTCCTATTTTTACACAATCAGAATATATACAATTTTATTTATAAACAAACTTGCTTTTATACTAAATAATACGTTGAAAATCAAAATATAAATGCAATTTTCTATTAACATTTTATTTCAAGTACAAATCTATACTCCCGGTAATTTTATTTTAAAATATGCATTTTAGATTTTTAATATTAACATATAATAGTGCTTTTTTAATAAATAAAAAAACTGCAGTGTGGTTGCAATAAAATTTAACTTATATTTTAATATAATAAAAGAAAATATAATTTCTGAAATTATGATATCTTTATATTGATTAGAGCAATTTAAGAATTTTGCATATTTTGTTTTAAATCGTAATAATGATTTCTTAACAAAATAACATAAAAAGAGTTGAATTATAATTTATATTGTCTCTTTATGTAAATAAAAAATTGATTAATTAAAAAAAATCAGTTGCGATAGCATAATTATATATAGATCAATATACGCTAATTAAATATCATAATTATAATAATCAAACAATTTATATAATTAAAACCATTTCATAATTTAAAAAACTATTATCCTAAAGTAATTACTACGGTTTAACTGCTTTAATTATGCACAAAAATATACATTTTTACATAAAAAAGTCTGATGTGTGCATAATCTTCATGTACGTGTATATATATATATGGCTGCAGAAATGAATGTTTTGTTAACTGAAAGAAGACCCTTTGATTCCTCTTGGACGCCTTAAAGGAATTGAGCAGGGCATATTCCTAATGCCCATTCCATATGTTCTTGTGGTTGCAGCTGTTATTACTATGTGATTATTCATATAATATATAAATACAGAGGGGATGCTTACCAATACACATTAGCTAGCATGGTGAGATTTATTGGCTTTTTATCTCCATTATCAAGACATATCATAGTCTTTCTTTTCAGCTGTCTGATAGTTCTTAACTGAAACCAGTTGAGTTTTCTTGAAGACAAAATGAATGTGTAATGAAACTTTTTAAAATAAATAAATATAATCATTTCAGACAAAAATAAACCATGGCCCTTATTGCCAGAATGTTGTAAAGACACCTGCCAAAGCAGCTGTTGGGGTCCAAAGTTTGAGCATGCTAAGAATATTTCAGTTGTGGATTCAGACTGCCATTTGATGGCAACATTTTATTTAGGTACTTACAACTGCAGATCAGTTTCAAATGAAAGAAGATTGCAAAAATTAGGAAAGTGCTCATATAAAATGGGACATTATTGAACTTTGTGGAGTTGAGAAGAAAAAGTGAAAAGACAATTAATTTAAAAAGTGGACATGTATTATACAATAAAGGCACAAACATTGGAAATACAAGTGGAGTAGAATTCATTATAAATAAAAAGTGAAAGAACAACATTGTGATGATTGACAGAGTATCATACAGAGTGACAAGATTAGTTATACATCTCAATAGCAGATATCAAATGCAGATAATTCAGGGTTATGCCCCAACAAGTTCTCATTGTGATGACAAAGTAGAGGATTTTTATATGGATGTACAAAAAGCTTTTGATCAGATAAAACAACATTTTGAAATTGTTATGAAAAACATTAATGCTAGAAATGGTAAACAATTGAAAGATAAAAGTGCTGTAAGGAAATCATTTGGTTATAGTGATAGAAATGAGGCGTGTCATAGATTTGTGGAGTTTGCAGAAAAATAAAAACTTTATATTATGATTTTTTTTTTGAGAAAAAATATTAAATGGATATGGAAGCATCCAAATAAAGTTATAGCAGAATTGGATTAAGTTTTGCAAAAAGGAAAATATGTATTTCAAGATTGTAATGTTCATAATAAATTCAACATAGAAAATGATCATAGAAGACAAAAATTATTAAGAAAAACAATATTCACACCTTAATATTTCTAATCTTCAGAAACATTCTAATGAATTTAAATTACAACTTGTAAATTGTTTTGAAATATTAATAGATGTTGAACATGACTCAGATTTGAATGAAATCAATAGGAAGATAACAAACATTTTTAAAATCTACAACAAAGATATCTGGTACAAAAAAGCACAAATTGACAAGTAAAATTTCTACTGAGACAATTTATAAAGAAAGGAATATGAAAATATATAAAAATGATGCATTAAGAAGAATTGAATATCTAGAATTTTGTAAAATGGTATGAAAAAGAGTTGATAATGATATAAGCAAGTATAATTGTGAACTAGCAAGGAAAACTATAGAAGACCTTAAAAGTCTCAAGAGTGTACAACAACATCTTGGTATTGATAGAAAATTTATTTCTGCAATAAAAAAAAGATGAAACTATTACTAAAAAGAGTGATGACACCATGAAATGTGTAGAAAATTATCAAAAATTATATAGCAATAAAGAATAAAAAAAGGTATCTCCTACAACTATTATCTCTTCTAAATTGTTCAGGATTTTAAATTCATAAAGAAGGGATATGCTCCAAATAATGATGGAATTTATAATCGATATCTTAAAGAAGCAAGTTAGAAATAATAAAAAATTGGCAAAGTTATATAAACAAAGGTTTAAATGATAAAAATGTACAAAATGATTGGCAGAATGCAGTGTTAATATTAATATTTTAAAATGTGGTAAAGAAAATATTAGAAATTATAGACTTATCAGTCTTTTATCAGTTCTATACAAAGTTTTTACCAAAATAATTACAACTCATCTTCAGTGAACTTTGGATTTTAATCAACTAAAACAAAAAGCTGGATTTAAAATGGTTTTAGCATTGTGAATCATATCCAAGTATTAAGAGAAGTTATAGAAGGACCAATGAATATGAGTTACCATTATGTTTGGATTTTTTAGATTATGAAAAGGTATTTGATTCTATAAACACTTCTTCAGTAAATAAAGCATTGGATCATCAAGGTATAAACTCAACATATTGTCACAGTCTGAAAAATATTAATAAAATGCAATATTAACACTGAGAAGGATGTATGAGATGGTGATTCCATATCTTCAAAATCTTTTACAGCAGTCTTGCAATAAGTATTTTGTGAATTAAAACCTGTTTACTTATACACCCACATAATGCAGGCAATGATTTTCAAATTATGAATGTCCAGGTTCAGGTTAAGATTAACAGAAATCTACACATGCTAAGCATGCACGTTTTACACTTTCATTTCCTTTTTTTTTTCATGAAAGGTAAGTTTTATTTTTCTATGATAAAAAATAAAAATTTTATGATAATTTCTGTGATTTTTTGGACAAATTTTTTTTTTGTTAGTTTTTTTTTTTTTTTTTTTAATATGTGAATCCGGGATATCTCTTTGGCAGGTGGTCCTAGCTAGATTCATGCATAATGGTCTAAAATATGAAAGGGTGTGTATATTAGTGCTTAAGGGCATCCAGTTGATATATCCTAGTTGGCACTAAGATTATATTCTTTAAAGCCCATGCACTACATTTTATTTAGTCTATTAGGAATTAAGTTTATATTTGGACAGTACATCAATGGTACTAAGTGGCCAGAGCATTGCTGATGATCAGCATGTTTTAATATCCCAGCATTATTGTTTTGATTATTATGTATTCTAATGGATGAGCACTTAAGCTTGTACATTCAAATTATGTTTAAATAATTGCCCCAAGCTGGTAAAGACTAAATAGTTGGCCTCGTCTACAAATCCAGTCACAAGATTGACTGTTGATTTATTTTGATTACTGATCATTCATGATGATTGATGGCTGGTTTATTTTAATTATTACTTATACTTACTTTTAGTTATTTATAATGCTAATAGATTTATAGTTAGTCATAGTTGCTCTAAGGAGTTAGCTGAGCTGATCTCTCAATGATCTCACAGAGAATTTTCAGAGTGATTTCTCATGCTCTCTACAATATATAAAATTTATTATATATTTTGTGATAATATACATTACTCTATTATTTTATCTCATTATTTAATTTTTTATTCATGGTTGAAATATTTAACCTGGAGTTGATGATGATCCACCATCGTCCAGGGATGACCATTCTAATACCCCATCCTGTTATAATATATATATGATGAATCAACGCTATAAATTTTTTTCATAGAGTTCTGCACTTAATTAATTACAAATTTTCAAATTTGTGAATAATGAATGCATAAATAATAGAAACTATTACCATATCTACCCTAAGCTTGCTGCAACTGTAGGATATAAATCAACTGAAGTTTTCCTCATGTTTTCAAAATTTTAAATTTGAATATTATTCTCGATATTTTTCTTGGATAATATTTTGGTTAATTTAACTGACTTTTTTAATAAAGTAAACATGAAGTTAAATATGAAAAAATTTTAAATGAAATTAAAATAATGATGCAATAATTAATAAGAAGCATTAGATATTGACAAAATAAAAATATTGTATTACTGGAACTAGATAATGAAAGAGGTGATGGAGATATCATTTTTTTATAAAGAATCTGAAAAGAATTGTAAGAAAAATGAATGAGACAGCTATCCAATAAGTGTTATAATGATGATAATTTTATACCAAACAAAGTATTATAAGACTTTATTCTTTTCATTATTCAATAGAGATATTTCACATTATCTACAGTCTAAGTGTAATGACAATTGTATTGTAAGACTGATTTAATATTCTGACATTTATAACTGAAACCTTAACTATCATTTCTGATGATCGAGCATCACTTAATCTCCTACACAAGTAACTATTTGTATATTTTAGCCCTGAACAGTTAACATAGTCGTAAGTGGTAGACTCAAGAGCTGAATATTAATGATCAAAACTCAACCCATTACTTTAATGTTAAATATTATACGATCTTCTTAGCAATTATTTTTTAAGTATATATTTTTCTAAATTGAATACACGATTTTTGGTGATTATAATTATTAATATTGAAAAGAACATGTATTACGATTTTAATAAGATATTTAATAATAATGAAAACTTTGCTGTTTTAAAAATAAATTATAAAATGTTAAAGAAAATTTAGCACAATAATTATGCATTTAATGTTATTAGTTTTTTTCTTTGTTTTTTTAAAGCTCTAAATATAGATATTTGATTCTTCTACGGTCTGATGCTGAAAAAAGGTTAAGAAAATATAATTATTTTCTAAGACTTCAGTCTTTTTTATTTAGATTTCGAACGAACTGCTTTTTTTTGGGGGGTGGGGGTGGATTAGTCTAAATGACTTATTCATATTTATTTGTTATAAAATTATATTTGTAATAGTAAGTATCATTTGCTTTATAATCTCTTATAATACTGATTTTTTAAAAATAAACGAATTATTTTTATTATGCAATTTATTTTTTTTACAAACTTGGAAAAGATGATTTAAAATTCATCTACATTATTATAAAACAGGGGTGGGCAATTGTTTTGGCTCAGGGGCCACAGAGGTTGGCGGAGGGCCGCATCGGGGTCCATTTTGTGGAAGCAAAGGTTAGTGGAGGGCTGAACCTTTTTTTCATGACACACTGCTTTATTCCCTATATTACCAAAGAAATATTTGTTTGTCCATTCTTCATTAAACACATAACATTCATCACTAATTTTACATTTTTTCAGAGGGTTCATGGTTTCACTAAAGTTGGAAATGTATATATTTGCTAATGCAAAGACAAAATTGAAAGTAACCAGATCAACTGGGAAAGCACTGCACATCATATCTACATTGCACATGTGTATTGATGTGGCCATCATAGTGGAAAATACGAGATGAATCTTCAGTCACACACAAAAAGAAAATCTCAGTTCAAGGCAGATTTTTCTGATTGTCTTGGAGGGCCGTATAAAACCTCTTAGCGGGCCGCATGTGACCCCTGGGCTGCTATTTTCCCACCCCTGTTATAAAATATAGCATCAAAGAACAGACAAATACAATGGTATATAAATTACAAAAGGCACATCTTGTAAATACATAGCAAAGGCATACAAAAATAAAAAAAAGAAAATGAATTATCTATTTATAATGAGGTCTGAGATGACAATGATCCATGTAGCATCTACAATGTCTGGAGGAGAAGGTATCCTGTCTCTGTTTTCAATTGTAAAACAGTGGTCATAATTTCTTAGATGTAGGATTGAAGCAAAAATGGCATCTTAGAATCCAAAGGATAAACATAAATAAAATAGTAACTCTATTTGAAGGGGAAAGATTTTGTTTTATGCTATCAATGAGAGTAGAAATAGAAAAAGTGCATAATTTAGTAATTTATTCTATAGGTAAAAAGAGCAAGCCACTGCAACAGAAAGTGGTGTAGTGTCCCTTCAGACTTATGACAAAAAGAACAAAGTGGTTCAATATTAGCATGCACCAGTCTCTGTGATAGGTAGAGCTTCTAAATTGATTTTGACAAGGAAATTGAGATATTTGGGTTCCAAATACCAGAATTTGAATTTTTTGATTATCTGTTTATTGGTGATAGTAAGTAGAAATAAGATTGTTGAGGTTGACTAGCACTATGAATTATTTTGTAAGTCTCCCAAAGGATTAGTTTGTACAATGATTAAGGATCAATATAAACAGCAATAAATCTGATTAAGGATTGAGGCAAAAAATAACTTTACTGGGTGGAAGCATATCATACAATACTGATTTCTTACAAAAAAAAATCCCAATCAAGCAAACTGCATAACATTTGTTAATATCTATGAATGTCATGCATTTAAGTAATGTAAACACACATATAAAGCATATCAATAAAACAGGAAGTTCAAGTTCATGGAAATATTCTCTACTCGATAACAAAAATATTTATTTAAAAAAAAAATATTATGAAGCATTAAAAAATGTTTTTAAAAAGAATTCTCTTTTATATAATATTATTTTATGATCTATATTTTAATTGGCAATTTTATCTATTTTACAACGTAAATATTGTAATTATAAATTTATTTAAATGCACATTGATTAAGTAAGTAATATTTACTAAGGCTCTCCTCTTTTCTTCCAAAGCATAAGCTTGTGGTTAAGACCTGTAGAGGTCCCTGCCTTCGCATATTCTTCAGGTTTACAGCCTTAGTAAATATTACTAATGTAAATATTAATATGCTGAAAATGTACAATATTACAAAATAAATTTATTTTGTTTTTCAGATATAACTACCCCTCTGGGGTTCCCCTCTTTTCTTCCAAGAGTAAGCTTGTGGTTTTAAGACCTGTAGAGGTCCCTGCTATCGCATTTTATACGCATGTGATTGAGGCTACAGCCTTTATGAATATTATAAATATTTCATAATAAACATTTGATTTATATGTTTTTTTTATTAGTCAATTGTTATTTTTTGCTTAGGATATTTATTATTTAATAAAAAAATATCTAATATAAAATATCTGCTCTATGAATAATTTTGCAGATATTAGTTACTAAAATAAAATTTGCTTGAAGGGAAAGGCAAGATGATGATGATCAAGTATTTGTTGTTTAATCACAGTGCTTTCAATCAAGTAATTTTGATAATCACAATGCCTTTTTCGGAATATTATATGAAATTATAAAACTCACTTTTCACAAGATTATTTAAAATGCATCTGGCTTTTAAAAGTAAGTCAATTTGTGGTTGTTTGATTTGAATATGCATTTATTGTATAAGTAAAACATAAAAAAGCCTTTAAGTATACTCTTGAGAGCAAATATCTTTCTAATATATCTCTTATAGAATACAATGAAAATAAAGGATTGTTCTTTTGTTGGCAATATTGATAGGAGCAGGCTTGCTCAACTGAAAGACAAATCCAAAAATCTAATTGGAATCTAAAAAAAAAGTAACTTTTATTGGTCCCAGGATTCAAATACAAGTTATGAGCATGACTATTATTACACCTTAAGGCCCTTATCAGTAAACATGTAACACTTCAAATTTTAGTTAACTCTCAGTTTCTTATATTTTGAGATACTTATAAATTTTTAGTGCAAAACAAAATATTTAATAATAAATTGTGCATATATTAGCCTTCATATACGAGCACCCCTATTCAAGTATATATATATATTAATGTAAATTACTTACAGAACATTTAAATATCCGCAAACCTTGTTTGATATTAAAAACTGATAATTCTTTGGAATCATCTGCTGTCCCGGGAAGCACTGTCCTGTCTTGTTCGGAAAAAGAATCATTATCGTTTAAAAAATCCATAATGTAGTTAAAGCATCTTACTTTCCCCTGCAATTTAGTATATTTTCAAATTATTCAAGACAAGATTGAACGTGCACTTAAAATCACCAGATTAAATACATACAATCTACATCTATATATATATATAGCAACAGAGAGGGGGAAATCACTCTTGTTTCTTAATGGTTTATGAAAAAATTATAATCCCATTAAAAAGGTAATTTTTAAAGTGTAAGAAGCTGGTGAAAAACATATTACAAAAGAAAAATTGTATGCGTAAAACTAATTTATTTAGACTAATTTTGCAATTTTATGTAAGCACTTTAAAATAGAGAATATGAAGTAATATAAATAAATTTCTTTCATGATAATGCAATGCCAATTTACAAAGCAATTAAGAATCAGTTGCTAAGCAAATCTAAGAATCAGCTTAGATCCTTGATAGAAATAACACATTCCTTTGATTAGAATAACGCCATCTTCTGGGGAAGATAAATATTAGGAATTTTTTAATTTTTTTTATAGACGTAATTGAGACTTGAATTTAAAAAAAATAAATAGTTTTTTGAATATTTATTTAATTAATCATAAATACTGATGTGTGTGTCTGTTTAAAAGACAGATTTATTTACTTGTGTCACTTAAGTGAATCTATATAGATAGAAATTAAAATAAATTTAGCTGGAAAGAAAGGTTATAATCAGAATAAAAATGTTTTATTAAAAATACAGGGAATATTTTTCTTCTATAATAAATATTCATTCTATTGATTTTAGGACATTGGGTCATTTCTGGTTAATGATAGCTAATAGTCAAAAACTAGTCTGTGAATTTATATATAATACTAACTTCTATTTTTTAAATGATATATAATCTTGGATGTTTTTTTAATGGACATGCACATCAGTAATATCATCATCATCTTGATTGTTTATCTGATCATCTCATATTCCACTATTATATCAATCACAGGTTAAAGCATAGGAAAAAATCATAAATAAAGCAGCATACAAAGGATATCCCTAGATCATACTGCAAATGGTATCAAAATACATAATACATAAATACCTAAATGGTATCAAAATACATAATACATAAATACCTGTGAACTTAATTCTTGTGAATAACTTCTACTTAAAAAAACTAGTTGTCAAAAGTAAAAGCTAAATCAACATATTTATATTAGGCAATAAAGTGTGTAGTAAAGTTAAAAAATAATGTTACTAATTTTATAATTATTATTTATTGTTAAAATACACAATTCAAACTTAAATATAGGGGATTTGAACTCAGACTTTCAAGCCATTTCACTATCCACACTATCTCATATTACTGATACACATGCACCACCCACTTGCAGAAAAGATAAATAATCACCAATATATGTATTTCATGCCAAAACAGCACTCATCAGTTGATCCAGATTACCATCTCCCATACATATTAAAGTGTAAGGATTTGCTATCTTAATATAAACTGAGCACTGGTTATATATATGTATGGGAGATGGTAATCTGGGCCAACTTATGAGGGCTGGTTTAGCACGAAATACAAATATTGGTGATTATTTATCTTTTCTGCATGTGTGTGGTCACGTGTATCGAGTAATATGAGATAGTGTGGATAGTGAAGTAGCTTGAAAGTCTGAGTTCAAATCCCCTATATTTACAATTAGGGTTCATGTTTAAGAGTGCCTGGTATTTCATATTTTAAATTCAGACTTACTAAAAGTTTTGAATCATAAATAAAAAAAACACTGACCAAATTGTATATATAATTAGTTATAATAATCCATTGACATATCCTACTATTAATGACTGAGTTTTAAAAAAATACAGTGAAGCCACAAATTATGTTGTATCAAAGTTCATGATATTCAATTATACCCTATCAAAAAATATATATAAACAAACAAACAAAAATTTAAATAAATAAACAAAAAAGACAGTAAAATTTGCAAATTTAATACATTTTATAATAGTTAAGCAGCCATTTTTTATTTCTAAGCACATCACATGATCACATTTATAAAAATAAAATTTAATGTACACTAGCATTTTGAATGTTGGTTTAATAAAGAAAAGATTAATCCAATAATGATCATAGAAAATTTGTTCTAAGTGAGCACACTTTCAGCCAATGAAGCCAGAATCATAGCATTAATAAATAGCAGGGAGATGGGGGTATAAAATTTAAATTGAATATTAATAATGTAAATTGGTAATCTAAATATTCCACTTTTTAAAAACTTGCATCATATTTTCTTTTGTGTGTGAGAATTGTTAGAGATTTACCACACTTCTTTTATCTTTCACTTTTTGTCATCACATTCAGTACATACAATATTGACCTTTACAGGTTAAATTCTGAGCTCTTTTCATTGGCTGAAAGTGCTATCAGCTAGAGCAATTTTATATAGTCTTTCTAAAATATTTACTTAAACCAATGTTCAAAACAATAGTATATATATTACATTTAGTAGAAGAAAAAAAAAGTTTTGTTGAAAAATAAAATTTGTAAATAAATTTTAAATTATGTCAGTAGTTATTTTTTCATCTCAGAACACTGTAAACTGTCATGTTCATTAATAAAATGAAAGCAAATATATTTTATACTTTCTTTATCCTTTCTAAATTTGATATGCAATGTTTTGCATAATAAAGTATTTTCTAAGAATAATGCTAAAAATTTTACAAAATTTTAGAACTTACTTAAAATTAATATTGACTTAAAACATTAAAACAATAGAGAAATCACAATTTTTTAAGAGATTTGTCTATTATATTTTTGAAGAGAAAAAAGTTATTGCCCAAAATATATTTAATTTTGATGAAAGTTAGACATTTCATTATATACATTATTTAATAATAAAAATATTCTAGTTTTTTTATTATTAATCTTAGTTTTTTTATAGAATGAATGAGTGAAAACACAATTGAATGTGTTCACTCAATTTATTATAAATAATTATATTATTATTTAAAAATTTTATTTATACTATAATCTTAATTTATATATGAATATTATATATATGAAAAGCATCTATGCTATATATATATGTGGGTGTTTTAGTACCCTATTTCTAATCAAAGTATTTTGACAAAATATGAGCTATTATACCCTATATATATTTAATTGAATACAAGCATAATTTATGTTCTTGGAGTTTGAGATGTAACCATAAGTTGAACCTGAAAGCATGTGTTCAAGTCCCTTATGATTACACCTATATATATATATATATATATATATATATATATATATATAAAGGCATATATATATATATATATACCTTTGCATATAAAGGCAGCTTGGAATAAAATATAGTGTAGTTGATGATTCCATTGTAGACTGATTGATGGAAAACAGTAAGGATACACAATATGTATTTAATTTATAATATAGTACATATATTAAAAATTATAATATATATTTAGTATCTTTAGTATCACTAAGTTAATATATAATTTCTCTATGTACTACAAAAAAAGAATACCATGCAATATAACATTTTTTCTAGTTTCAATAGTGTCATGACATCTCTTGACTGGATTTTTATCTTATTCTTTAATATATTTTGTACACTTCATCATGGTCCCAAATCAGTTCCAAGGTTACATTATCAGTTTGAAAATAGAATTAGATGTGATAAACAATATGAAAGTGGCAAAATAATAATGTTTGATTTGAAACACTTTGACTTAGCAATTTTGATAGACAGAAAATTACTGGGTCTGTTAAAAAATCTGCAACAATTAACAATATTAATTAAACAATTAAAAAAGCATAAAGTTAATATGGAGAAGTTACTTGAAACATAGAATGGCAAGAGATTGCCATAGTGATCAATCAGTGTTAGGCAAATAAAAAACTAGACTAGATCCTATATTTAGTCACCTATCTTAGATACTGATATTAAATTTAAGGTCATAAATACAGCTACTGGAAAATATGTCAAAAGACTATAAGACTAGGATCAAACCTGAAAAGTGTGAGGAAAAAGAATATGCATCATTATACATGAATATCTATTTGCATTTTATCACTTTTACTTTATAAATATTTGAAAACCAGGCACTCTTCATAAACCTGGAGCTTAATTGTAAGTATAGGGAATTTAAACTCAGATTTTCAAGCACCCTCTATCTATCCATGCTATCTCATACAACTGACACACATGGCCACACACACGTAGAAAAGATAAACAATCACCAATGTACATATTTCATGCTAAACCAGCATTCATCAGTTGGTCCAGATTATCATCTCCCACACATATATATAATCAGTGCTCAGTTTATATTAAGATAACAAATCTTCATACTTTAATGGACATGCTTCAATCTACTCCAACCTCCAACTTTTCAGCCATTCTTATTATTGAAAATCAGATAATGAAAACCCAAATCCCATGCTGATGCTAATATTATTGACATGCCTGTGTTGACCTCAAGTCACTCTGAACTTTCATGTATAGAACCTTATCCATTTAAATACATAGGAGAGGGATGGGCAGGATACAAGCTTGATGTGTAAATATTTGAAAACCAGGTACTCTTCACAAACTTGGAGCTTAATTGTAAATATAGAGGATTTGGACTCAGACTTTCAAGCCCCCTCTATTTATCCACACTATCTCATACAACTGGTACACATCAGAGTGCTTGAAAATCTGAGTTCAAATTCCCTATACTTACAATTAAGCTTCAGGTTTGTGAAGAGGGCCTGGTTTTCAAATATTTACATATCAAGCTTGTATCCTGCCCATCCCTCTTTTATGTATTTAAATAGATAAGGTCCTATACATGAGGGGTCAGAGTGACTTGAGGTCAACATAGGCATGGCAATAATATTAGCATCAGCATGGGATTTGGGTTTTCATCATCAGATTTTCAATGATATGGATGACTGAAAAGTTGGAGATTGGAGTAGATTGAAACCTATCCATTAAAGTATGAAAATTTGCTATCTTAATATAAACTGGGCACTGATTATATATATATGTGTGTGTGTGTGATGATAATCTGGACCAACTGATGAGTGCTGTTTTAGCATGAAATACATATATTAATGATTGTTTATCTTTTCTAGATGTGTGTGGTCATGTGTATCAGTTGTATGAGATAGCATGGATAGATGAAGGGTGCTTGAAAATCTGAGTTCAAATTCCCTATACTTTGTATCTTTATAATAGATTCTAGTAATCATTATAGACCTAAATAGCTTACATACAAATCAATTGTTCAAATCCTAAATAAATGATAACAAAGATGTAGACATTAGTTAATGCATGACTAAGAAAAAACATGCAGTAATAAAGAGCCCACAAAATTGAAGTTGGTGAGTTAACTGCACTTACATTACCTACAAGAAAACAGATTATAAAATGAAGCAAGATTATCTAGAAGTCTATTAACTTATATGGAGAGAATATTGTGAACTCAGTGGATTTGTCCAAACTATAGTGCTCTCTATATCATATTCAAAATACATCTGGCCAATGAAATCATAATAATGTAAACAAATGGTTAAAGGCACAAATAACTAGATTAGAAAATCCTATTGACAATGATAAGATAGGGAACTAGGCTATAAAATTGAAATTCATCTGAGAGAAGGCTAATGCAAATATTACAGAAACATGCTTAGAGAAGTAATACATTTAACCTGAAATTAATCTGACAATAGTGCAGATTCTGTCACTATTTTCAGATAGAGTAAAGCAGGAAGCTGCTGATGACAAAAATCTCAGACTTTTCATAAGATGAGAATTTTTTGACTAGAAATGTTTGATTTATTGTGATATCAGTTGTGCATTCATCCAATTGCTAGTTATTATTGGCTACAGCTGTGCACTTATAATCTGACCAATCAATAAAAGCAGTGAACTTGTATGACTATTGTGACTATATTATTGCTCTAATTAGATGCTCTTAAAATATTTGAACAAATAGAAAGTTTTTTAAATAATAAAAAATATATTACTGATTATTAATTTCTGCTAGTAACATCAATTTTTATCACAACCAGTTTTAGATAAATATTTAAATCAATGGACAGTAGATGGTAGTATAATTAATATATGTAGACCCAAAAGAGTGGTATATATACCTATTATATTAGTCAGTATACTGACAGAGAATTTCAAAACTCGTAAGACTGTGTAGATATAAAGCTAGAAAAAAAATTATAAAAGAGTGGGAAAAAAAAACATACAGGAAAAAATAACAGATAATCTTATTATTATTAGTGAAGTGTTTTAAATCATTTAGTTATATTAAAGCATAACAGTTTAATTAAAACAACTACAAAATTAGATCAAATTCCAACAGATAGTAAATTTCAAAAAAATATTAGCTTGGCCTTAAAATAAAACTCCTGAGGAAATCTACAATTATATAATTATAGCTTTATTTAAGGTTTTATTTTTCATTATCCACTCATTTATAATGAATTCTGAATTATTGCTGGTTTGACCAAATAAAATTACATTATTTTATAAAGAAATATTACAAATGTATTTGTTAAACACAATTTATTTGATATACAGAAAAATGAATAGGAATAAAGTTATATGTGACAATGTCTCATATGAAACAAAGTTTTGTTTATAATCTATATAAAAACAATTTGTTTTGAGGTTTGCTCATTTTATTATATTTTAATAAACTATTAAATTATAACATTAACACAAATTACACATATTAAATTAATGAATATACAATATAAAATACTCATAACTTTCTATTTAACCAGAAATTATTTTAAATATCATACAACTACTATTTACAAAAAAAAAATGCTGGATCATAGTATTAAAGTCTAGAATCAAAGAAATCCTACTTTAAAATTGAACGTCTCCTTAACATTATTATCACAATTTAGAAACTAGAAAAATATGTCAATTAATTGGCTTGAAGAGATTTCTACTGCACTTTTATTAAATAAGAAACTCATTATGAATAGGTACACACACATGTATTTCTGTAAATATTAATCTTTCTGAGTAATAATCTTCATATGTGCATACTGTAAAAATCCTTTCTTAATTAAACTATCTAGAAGTCATTTTAATGAATTTGAAAACAATACCACTTCATATTAACCAACAAGCTAAATGAAAATGAATTATATTTCTTCTGTACCAAAGATTTTATATGGATGGTAAACTAATCAATGATATTTTGTGGGAATCAAAAATTACATTAATGGAAATCTTAGCAAAGTTTTGATCAATTCAACACACAATTTTAGATAGCAATGCAGATATAAGTACTATTAATTGTTATAACCCTCTAAATAAATACAGATATTATAATTAATTATTAAAACCAGACAACACTTAGACAACTCCAATATCAATAACAATCAACAATCTCAAATTGTTGTCAAGGTAATCTTCTTTTAACAATAAATATATAATTATAATATATAGTGCTGAGAATATATAATATTTTTTAAGTAATAAAGTTTAAACATACATGTTATAAGAACTCTTTAAGAGTCTGATTTTTTAGGACCTTGCAAGTTTATTAAAATGATTTCTACAAACTATGTCTAATAAAGAATTCTTATAATAGGCATATTATGAAGACCACTGCTTTAGAAATATATATTCTCAGTTTTACATATATAATATCTGTTATTTTGCAGAATTTTAAAATGAATAATTTGTTTTTATAAATATATGAAGCTTAATTGTTTTCATTGTTCATATAAACATATAAAATGTGTGTGTATGCATATATATAGATAGAAAGCAAATGGTAATGTTTATTGTTATCTAAACATGTGTTTTAGATAAGTCTGGTGCTTTAAATCCATAGTTATATTATCTGGGTTTTTTTATGCTATGTGCTGTTATAAAAAAGGAAGTAAATGAAAGGCTCTTTATATTTCTCAAGTAATAAATTCTTCAAAGGCTTTATCTTAAATTAACTAGGTCATAATTTGTCAGGAAAGATAAAAGAAACTTGCATTATAATTATAGATTGTCATAAACCTCTTGTGCCATCAGACATCCCTCTACATTAACTGCAACAATAATAACTATTTGTCCAACTAATTACACACACAATAATTCTGATCACTTCTTTTAATTTTGCCATTCCCTCTCTCTTTTCTTCTGGAGTTAAAATGTCCATAGTCATGAACTGCTAGTGATAGTAATGACATGATATCATTATATGCATAGTATTTGCAGAAATAAATTTAAATTTATTTGACCCTGAGTTAATTTTGGACCAGATTAGAAAATATGTCAATGGTAGTTCTAATATTAGCCTTTGCTTAAGTATTCAAAAGACACTGAAGCAAATATATAAAACAAATTTATAAAGTGAATGTGATAGTCAGATTAGCAGTTAATGCTGTAACAAACCTGGACATTAAGTTCATGTTTGCAGTGCAATCAAAAAAAGCTTCAAAAATTATAAACTTAAAGGCCACATAGCTGGAGTTTTCTGAAGTCTATAATCAGAGAAAACTAGTAAAACAAATCTAAAATTAAAAAACAGAAATGTAGTAAATCAAAATTACTCACTTTACCACTACTTATGGAAGACAAACATTTGAGTTTCAAGGTCCATATAGTGGTCAGGTATCTCCCTCAGTCCACAGTATTCAGATATCTCTCTCATGTCTCTTAAGGACTGAAGACTTACACCCTTAAAAGCTTGAAAACCAACTGGTGACCAAAGGACATATATGGTAATGATCTGAAGAGTAAGGGAATTGTAAATCTGTAAATAAATCTAAACAAAGTTCATAATTTACCTATTGTCTTAGTTATCAAAGAAATAAATCTGCTTATAGGATGAAACTGCTTCAAACTACTTGGAATCAGTTTTCATATTATTAAGAGGATTAACATTGAGAACAAAATTCATAATAATTTTCTGAATCTACTTAAGTCAAAACTGTGAAAAATTAATACTTATCTACATATAGGCCAAAGAAAAACTGACAGCTAATTAAAGAGAGAATTTTGATCCTACTGAAAAATTTGGAATGGGACATGCTAATATTAGTGATGAATAAACCAGTGACAAATTATGAATGTGGTAATCTTCAGAAAAATGCTTATGCCTCGCCTAATGCCCAAAAAATCCTAACTGCACTGCAGAAGTCAGCATTTTTCACAAAGCTAAATTCTCATATAACATTCCATCAAATATCCATACACAAAGAAACTTCTAAAAATTTAACAGTAACAACACATATAGGGTTATTTAATTATAATTATCTTCCATTTAAAATTAATGGTGCATCCCATGTATTTCAAGTAAATATAGATATGCTACTATCTGGACTCAAAGACATAACTCCCTATTTTGATATTAATTATAATAAATTGGAAAGCACGTTGAGAATTAGAGTAATTGATGTTTTTAAGATAATCAAAAAATTCAGGGCAACATTCAATGAGGATAGGTGTATCTGTAATAGCAAAAACTAAAAAATTTAGGTCATAATAATTTCCATTGCTCCCATGCCTGAAAATATTAGAACAGTAAAAAATATGCTGAGAATTAAAAACTAAAAAAACTCCAAGCATTTCAGAGACTAGTAAACTTCTTTGAATTTTTTTTAAGGGAAAGATGCATAATGCACTGTGACAGTAATTCAGAGATAATTTTGATGACTAAAGCATCCAACTTTGGTACTGGAAGGCGTGCCAACACACTTTCAGCAAGTGAAGAAATATCGATTATGCTTGCACCACAAATATTGCAAGTGCAGAAGGATATTATAGCCATCTCAAAAGGGAGGTCATTACTTTAATTTTCTGCTATGTAAATTCCACCAATAATTATTCAGCATCAATTCACTACCAACACGGATCATAAGTTTTGATAGAGATTTTAGCAAAAAGAAATCTACTTCAGATAAATCTTTACCCATGAATGTGCAGTTGGTTTTAATCTTTTGTTCACTTTTGATTATGAGCTTATTTACAAAAAGGGAAGTTAATACATGTTGAAACAGAAATTAACTTTTAATGTATTAGTTTAAATTATATTGCTATCTGGAATTCCATAACATTAAGTAAATTGTATTAGTATAGATAAATAATGACCAAGGCTATTACTTATTTAAAAGTTGGATCAACAAAAGTTGGCTTACAAAATTTGCCATTATCCTTATCTGAAAAATTATCTACATGCAAAGAGAGCATTCTAAATAGAGAGATTTGTTATTCCTTTCTAAGATCTTTTGCCAAGGTTCTAAACTTGTTACACAATGGACATCAGGTATACTGCATACAATAGCACTTGAAGGAAGTTGTGTTTAGTGGCCAGCAATTAATAATGATATGGAATCATTTACAAGGAAATATCCAGCATGCCAGATTAATGCTCAATCACCTATGGAAAAGTTATAAAACCATGATAATATATTCGCACTGATCACACTGGATCTTTTATAAATCATATATTTAGAATATTTTCTGATGTATAACTCACACTAGATAGAATACTACACTGTTAAAACACCAATACAAAAGAAATTATTGATAAATTGGGTGAAATATTTCTAATACATCACTATCCAGAAATGCTCATTAAAGGCAACAGCACTGGTTTTATTGCAAAAAAAAATTGATAGACAATTTGGGAACTTGGGGAATTAAGCACATATGTTTTCTCCACACTATCTCAGAATTTAACAAGATGTAAGAAAATACTATTAAACAATTAAAGCAATATTTAAGAAAAGAAACCTCTCTTATTAACAAGAAAACAATTTTCAAAATATTACTATATTTAACTACTCCTATAACAATAAATGGCAAATCACTGCTGAATTGTTAATGGAAAGAATATTAAAAGCTGAATTAATTATTTTACTTCCAACTATCGTTATACAAATTTAATTCTAAAACATATAAAATTTCAAATCGGAGATAAAATATGAATCAAAAACAACCTATGCAAAAAATGAACCGAAGAAGAAATTATAGATCTACCTTCAACCCAGATGAAAAAAAGTGTAGTTTTTAAAGTTCCAATAATAGTGAGTGTTTTGGAGGACCAAGTGAATGAAGTAGTAATAATCAATAAAACTATATTGTAAGTGATAAAACTGAAACCCAATTACATACAAAAAAAGAGCAATGTGATCTTAGTAGATGATGCTAAAACTAATAACAATATACACAATGATATTAATCCCACAACTGAAAATGATGCAAACCTAGAAATATGTGAAGAAAAAATCACCAAGACTGCAAAGTGAAAAATTTACTTAAACTATCTAAAAGAGTGTTTTGTTTGTCTGTTGTTTTTTTTTTACAATAGAACTAGAAAAAATGAAATAATTAACGTTCTACCTCCGCTTTTCCTCTTGTGACTTATGGATTCACAATTATGTATATTTGGGGAAGAGACAGTTACGTATACATATTATAGAGAAGGTTATGCATGCATATTATAGAAAATGATGTATGTATACATATTGTAGAAAATGTTACTTAAATTAATAGTTAACTGATATTCAGCATCATCTAATACAACTCAAAATAAATATCTAATTAATGATTTTCACTACTTTGCGCACATTTAATAATAAAAGATAAACTATTCATACGCTGAAACGAATTAGAGCTCGGAATTGGAGAAAAAATCTGCGACGAATATCATTTAAATTTTCTTAATTTTAGATATATTTTTATAATGTAATCGTTTGTGCAAATAATTTGTTAACTTCAAATAAAACTAATTTGTTACGTAGAATTAATACAGGCAAAACTTTTCATATAATAGTGCCACTCATGTGATATTTAGTTGAATTAATAGTGTTTGAATGTGGATTCAGCATTAATATTCAGCCCAGGTTGAACAAAACCAGAATCAACAACTTCTCTTACAAAGGCAGCAGAAAATATTCTTATTTAGATACTGTTTATTTGTCATTCACAGTTAATCCTTCCTTATATCTAAAGATCGTTTCACAATCCATCACCAATGGAACCAATCAGTAGCTTGAAAACAGCATCCAACTTGTATTATATATTTCTTATGGTCATATAATTTCTAATGCTTATACAATTTTTTTAGCTGATTCCTTCTTTTATAATATTTATTAATTGAAAAACCTGTTTCTTCAAAAGGTTAGGGGTGATTTCAGTATCAAAACTGAGTTGAACAGAATAATTTTATTCCAGGAGATAGACCTCTCCCCTTTCCCCCTAGCTTCCAATCGATGCAGGAACCTTTGACTTCTAATTTCAACCTTTTGACTATCAAGCTAAGCTACTCAGAATAGGCGAATTATTTTTCCGGTTTATTTTGTAAACATTAAATAATTTAATTTACAATATTATTTCATTTGCAGAAACTTTTTCCATATGTCATAGCACCGGCCGGGACGCGAACCCCAAAGCGGCTGCGATGACCTCTCGGCATCTAAAAGTTTTTATCATTTTTTCTTGCCATCTAGTGAGAAGCATTAAAATCATAAATGAAAATGTTTTAAATATGGACATCGTACTTATACACATTTACGTTCACACAAAATAAGCTAAATGAAATATTTTAAACTATTAAATTATCTTTTTTTTTTAAAAATTTAGAAATTTTCCGAACAAATATATAATGATTTGCATGTAGACAACAGATTTGAACAAGTTAATATTTAACAAGGCAGTACTTAATTGTTAAATCGACAATTAGTAGTCAATAAATAAGGCGTTTTGAAAGCGATAGCAAATGAAATTATTAAAAAGTAGTCATGCAATATTGATTGAGCACAAATAGACGAATATATATATATATTGCTAATATATTTTTAAATAAAATATTGATTATTCCTCTATATCTTTTTCTGTTTTATATATATAAAGATTTTAATAGAACCAGAGATTAAATAATCTATATTATTATTATAACTAGATTTTAATCCATTTAATATTAAATTAATATATATACACATTCACAAGCGTTTATGCATAAATGCATATTTATATGTATATCAAGTTAAACAGCCTTTAAAAAGGTCTCTGTGGCGCAAAGGTCTCTCCATCAGATCCTCATTGAAAAACAGTTAAGGAAAAGCAATAGTTACCAGACTTATCAACAACTAGGTGATGATAGGTTTTAGTGCTTTTACACTTTTTTTCTCTTTTAGCTAATAGTATCTATTTACCAATCAACACTGGAGTTGACTATAGAATGACTACTTTAAATAAAAATATAATCTTTGGACTATGTTCCCATTCATATGAGTAGTGATAGTAGTGTTTCAATTATTCAGCTTAAATTCACTCTTTTGTGTTCATTTGATAACTGGAAATAAAATAAATATCAATTTATTAATTTAAAAAATATATCTAAATGTTAGTTCCATATAGAGCATCTACAAAGTCCTAAGATTGAGAATTTCCTTCTTCTCAAAGTAGTCATTGTATTTGCATGCATTCATATTTTATTCAAATCATGACAATAAAAATCAGTTGTTTCCATTGTTTATTCACCTATTTATTATTATTTTTTGCAACATATTTGTGAAGTATTTATTTTTTGTGAAATATATTTATACTCAGATTTTATTCAAAAATATTTATTTTTACAATAATACAAGTCAAGTGAAATATAATAATGAAAAGCAAAAGGCTGTGATTGGCTGCAAAAAAATAGCTATTATTTTTTGTCATTCTTTAAATGATTATAAGTGCTATTTTCAGTTTTAAAATGTAATTGTTTGTTCTTTACAAAAGTTTATTTGGCTATTAGGGGTTCAAATAAATTTTATTTCATTCCAAATATGTTTTTATTTGCAATTATAAAATAATAAAAACAATTTGTCCTGGTTATAAATTTCAGTTTTCCCCCTCTGTATTTACAAAATTGAAATATTATTTGTTAAAATGGTTTTTATTTTTAAACTTATATTTCTAAAAAATAATTTTAAAATTATATGAATATAGTGGAGAATAAGGTTTATTCATTAAAATAAAAAAGTTGGAAATTTAGCCCAAACTGCTGTTAACAGCTACCAAACAAAAGTCAAATAAAAAATGATTGCTTTCAGGAGCAGTTTTCTTCCTTCTGCTTCACCTATTATATGTGTATTTGAATGATTTAACAGACACATCAGGTGATGTTTTGTTGTTATATTCCTATACTTATTTGGAACTTCAAAAAATTCCAAGATTTAGATACAACTCAGATTTAAATCTGAAGTCATGGGAATGGTAGGTGGTACCAAATACAAATATTACAAAAAAAAAAGATGTTTCACAATATATCACTTTAGCTCCAAAATAAGAAAAATCTCTATGCAGCAATCATTAAGATTTCTTGCAGTCATGTATCATGGTTGATCAGACATTTATATGAGAATGTAACCCAGTTTAAAAACCTTGGTAGTTTTATAGATATAAAACTGTATTTAGATGATGAGGTACAGCACAGATTCTAATGATTACTGCTTTTGGGCATTAGTTTCACTTAAGTATGTCCCACAAAATTTTAAAAATACAATAGGAAATTCATAATACCAATCAGTATGTTCTTCAACATGCTGGGGGTGTTAAAAATCACCCCTTCATGAGTTTGGATATGTAAAATGAATAATGCAAGACTTTGTAAAAGAGTGTTTTATGATGAACTTGAGCATAGTTTTAGGCCTTGTCAATGCTATAAGAATTATCTCAAGGATATTTTAAAGAAATATAGTATTGAATGTTTTCAGTGGAAAAATACAAATAGATATGGTGTTGGAGTGTTTCAGAAAGAAATGTTTTTTGCTAAAAAAATTTAAATGCAGCATCACAAAAATGAAACAGCATGTTCTATATGTGTATGTATTTGCAGTTCACAGATTGGTTTGTGTAGTCATTGGCAAACTCATTTATAGAGCAGTTTTTTTTTTATCCTTGGAACTAGAATTGGTATACTCATTTATGAGTGATATATATATATATATATATTGTGCCAGACCATGTATAATGGCCATGCACAAAATGGCTGTTGCTAAAGATTCAGCACAGCTAAAATGTATCATATTAAAATTGTAATTTTTAACAGATCTATTAAATCATAATTTAAATGTGTATTTGGAGGTACTTATATATGGTACATAAATAAATGGGTTTGGTCTATTCCTATTTACACCCACAGTACAAGTGTATGTAGTATATATGTTAATAAATTTATTCGCACAGCAAATCTATATCATAAAAGGAAAACTAAGCTTGTAACATTTGTTTACGTGTGGAACAGTTTTTTTTTTGTATTTAAGTTTATTATCATTTGTAAATGTTCCGATACACGTATATAGAAATGTATTTTTTCTTTTTCCTAAAAATTGTTTAAATAGAGTTTAAATTTTGTACTTATTAGAATTTAAAATTTATATTTATTTGAATGAGATGGTTGGTAATTAATATTAACCCTTTGAACGATGATTATATAATTGGCCAAATGAGTTAAAAATCAAAACTTGTAATTGGCCAACTCACAACTTTAACAAAATCTATTGTTAAAATAGATCACTTTTAATAATATAAATACGTTAGTTTCGTTTGTAAAAAGTATATTACTGAATTGTCAGATTACGAAAGCAAACGAAAATCTTTTCAAAAATAAAATTTGATTTATAATTTAAAAAATATTCAATTGCGGTGAAATAAAAGTAACCGCTATTCAACCAACCAAAAAAGATTGCGTCAGCAATCTTTTTTTTTTCACTTTAACGTTACGATCAATATGTAGCAATAAATAAATAATTCTTGGTAATATCTTAACTATTTTTCTAAAATAATTTGATTTTTAGTATTATTTTATCAATAATAATTTGTAATTCATTCAAATATTGTTTAAAATGTTGTAAACATTTGTTTATCATTTTCGTAATAAAAATCAAAACGAACGTAACTTTTTACTTTTTGGCAGCCATTTCCCTTTCTGACAGAAGTGGGACAGCCAATAAGATTTAAGAAAAGTTGGTGAGGAGGCAGTGCTTTGGTTTTGTTTGACATATATGGTCATTTTTATTGATTTTTTACTTGTAAATTAATTCTGAAGAGGGCACCATCTTACAGAACTTTTGATTTTCTTTCTAATGACGTATCATATGTATACGTGGGATAAAAAGTAGCCGATTTAGAGTGATGTCAAATCTTCTCATTTTTAGACGAGTCATGCATTCAAAAGATTAATTTATCAAAAAAAGAAAGAACCTTTTGTCAATTGTAATCTACTTTTAGCAAAAGAAAAATGTTTTGTATTAAAAGAAATTTGTTCTGGTTGATCGTGGATAAAGATAAAAGCAAAAAGTCGATTTTATCTAAAAAGAATGTAAATACAATGGGTGGTGTAATTAATCAATATGGAAGCTATACAAATTCCAATATTAGAGAAATCGTGCTTTAAGACATAAAAAGTGAAAGAATGTGGGTAAATTAATATAAAAGTATAGTTTTATTATTGGCTGATGAAATAGTTCGTAGGGGGTATTACAATTGTACTAATTGGGCCATATGTACTACTTACTTCAGGCATTGGGTCAGTTATTCCTAGCTCACCAAAGCAGTCAGATGGCAGATGTTTAAAAAAAAAAAAACTTTGTTTCCAGCTTGTTCCAGAAATAGGACGATCTATGTTTGCTAAAATAAGAGTTGGCTCCAGCATGTCTAAGTAATGGAATGGTATAAGCTTGCAGAAGATAACAAAGCAGAAAGAAAGGAGAAATGATATGTGTTTGCCAAAAATTATAGTTGTATCTGGCTAGTCTAAAGAATAAAAAAAAAGGAAATTTGAAATTAGATTTTCGAACATGGGAGGATCATTAAGGGATTTTAGAAAAGTTATCAACAATATGAATCCCATATCTGTTTAGTAAAAAATAAAAAAAAGAAGAAGAATCAGATTTGGAGAATTTAAATTTGTATTTGACCTATGTGTCAAGCCTAATATTTAGTCATCAGCAAGTATTCGTATAGCCAAGGTGTATAATAAGTCTGCCGTGAAAGCGATATATATATCTACATGAGAATTATATTCACCGACCCTATAATCAAGAAGATGGCCTTATTGTTTGTTCCAGTTTACTACTCTATCATGGAGTAGACTTCTAGCTGCAGTGCACCACCTGTTCGTCCATCAAACCTGAAAATTCCATAGAAGAAACAGCCGACCCTGATGGAAATAAGACTCATATGTGTATTGGTGAAAGGAAGCCCTATCTGCCCTGTTAAAAGTTGAACTTAATGAAAGAACAAGTTCAGATGAGTGTATATAAAAAAAAAAATTTATTTATCTTCTCTATTTTTATATAATATTAAAGTTTTTTTTTTCTTAGATATATAAATAATTACTGGGTTTTTATGTACTCGTATATTATCAAGATTCACCTTTATATTTAAATTATTTTTTTTGTAATATATGATCTTTGCTGCATACATTTGATTTCTGAATTTATTACGTTAAAGTGGGGAAGGATATAGATCACACCCATTGTGTAATTCTTGCAATATTTTTTTGTTATATATATGTATTTGTTTCTATAAAATGAATTTTAAATTTACTCAGATAATATTTCATTAATACTATATTTTCGTTATTTGAGATATAAACTGGATTAAATTATTTTTTCTGTAATTGGTGGAGGGAAAGATATATAATAATCTGGGAATAATAAATAGTAAACTTCATAGTTAAATTGTTTACCTTTCCTTTCCTTGGTTTTGAAGTATTATTGATTAATTAGCAGATAGGATTGCAGTTATTTAATCAAAATGCTAACCCACTTAGTAACCTGAGACTTAAAGAACACAAATAATGAGCTAGATAGGGGTACTTTACCAGGGGGGGGGGGTTGGATTATTTCCTTTATTCCAGTCCGAACTTATTGAATTATTAATACAGTATACGATAATGACCATTCATATTTGCACACTCTCTCAGGAGAGAAAAAGAGAATAAACTATCATTCTTGAACAAGAGTGGCACTAGAGGCTGAAGTAAAACATTTCAGTGCTCTTAAAGGTGTGTAAAGACTCCAAATGGTCAACGTATAGTTAATTGGACGATTGTGAAATAATTTAACAGGGAAGGCTTCGGTTGACCTAATTTTAGGTTCAATCTACTTCCTCTAATAATTCTTTAGAGATATTTTATTTATATTTAATCAACAATATTTTCAGAGAATTGTTATCGATTTTCCATTTTTGTAACATGTCACTTCATGCTCGGTAGGTATGTGGGTCTAGGTGTATAAGACCACTTGTGGATGTTGAACCGGTACAATATATATATAAAATAAAAATAAAATTTAATTAAATAAACCAATAATATTTTCAATGCGTTATCATCATAACCATAGTTCACAAAAAAAACATCCACCATATTTTACTGTTAAAATATTTTAAAACCCCATTTTTTAATTATTTCAATGCTATTATGTCTCTGATTCATCACATGTTCAATAAATCAAACCTCATTTTCTATAATTTCTTTCTTCATAAATCACCTCAACAATACCAGGATCAAAAACATGTTTATATTCCTTCTTATGATTATAAAATACAGAGTATTTGTCAAACTAGTTTTAGATTTTCTATAGATGTATTGGTCAAGTTTGTATAGTCAATTAACAAGACCAAGCAAGCGCCTTCAACCAGCCAGTACAGAGTTACACCTGCCCCTGGGTTTAAACCCCTACCTAAGCTTTCTAACCTCAACCACATAACCAACATCCTTGATGACACACAGATTAACTTTCCAGTATAGCACAACTTAGCTCAGGGATCAAACATGGGTTTCTATCCCAGGGTTTTGCATGGTTCTCCACTTACAACTCAATGCAATTCCTAGATTTACCTCCACTATTAATTCTAATGAGTGTATAAATTTGATCTATATTATGTTACATAACAACTATTCAGGGCATATATAAAAAGGAGGTGTGTGTATATAAAATTTGAGATAAGACAACTAGCAATTTACATTAAAGATTATGAATTTTATTTACACTAA
Organism: Epiperipatus broadwayi; assembly: GCA_028023455.1. NCBI lineage: Eukaryota > Metazoa > Onychophora > Udeonychophora > Euonychophora > Peripatidae > Epiperipatus > Epiperipatus broadwayi. Next base: position 4,948,227 of record JAQFVV010012421.1, read on the forward strand.
CTAGTTTATGTGATTAACTGTTAATATACGTTGGTATTGGTTTACTGGTTATTATGCAGATAGGAATGGTAAAAATTATATATATAGACAGTACCTTATTAAAGATTCAATATTACAGTTTGCCAGCCCATTCTAACTAGATTTACTTGCACATATATTATTTGGTGACTTGTGAGTGGGTTCAAACCTAGGTGGCTGGAGATAACTAATTTGATTTTAAGATAGCTACTTAGGAGAAATGTATTAGATTAGTGGTACCATCAGTAATCTCTGAGACCAATGCATTATAATGAATACTAGACATGTTTTGCGATCAGAGGCAGTGGTTCTAATTGGAATTGATGTATTAGATCGCAGAGATGTATCTGCTTTTAACCATAGATACATCTAGTTCTGGAGAAAGTGATAGAGCCAAGGAGGTGCTAAAATCTGGGATTTGGGGTCACAGGAACTCTACCTGCAGGACCTGGACCAGGGTACATCCGAAGATCAAGCTCCCAAGTACCCTGTTGACAATTTGCCCTTATGCCATTTGACTGAAAATACGAAAGAGAACCATGCATTATATATATAAATTTTATTAAACCTTAGTCTTAGGATTATCAGCTAGTAACACACACACACACACACACACACACATATATATATATATATATATAAAGTATAAAGACTTCATTGGGTTCATATGTTATTAACCAATTATCTCAAATAACTAATAATATGCATTCCATTCAACTATGACTAAATATGATCTATATATTAACCCAAACACAAGTATCATTAATTTATAGCGGTAAGATTAACTAACTTTAAAATTTACTAAGGGCTATATATTCAGAATGGATGGACACACAATTAGTTTAGGCTTCCTATGAGTTTTATTTCAGCAGCAATCCTTTCTATGGATACATATACTTCATCAGTTTTAACAATGTTTATTGATGGTAGTGTTTGCACATATATATTTGTTTTAATACTAATCTCTAATAAAAATAACATATTCAAAATACCTGGGTTATAAATAAACTACGTTATTACCATCATTAGTCTTTATGATGGTTTACCCTCCCTATGACAGAATCTAGAGGTTATTTACAATCTTATTATTGGGAAAATTATCACTTCAGAGTCTATGTTTAAGGCACTTTCATGTAAATAATTATGTATTTTATGTACTACAAAATATCTGCTTAACATTCTTTTACATGATTATATATTATGCAGATTAGCATAATTAGTCCTTGTTACAATGGAGGGTCAAGAGCACAACTCTAAAATTAATTAATAGTATTTCTTTTAATCTTATTTTTCTTTTTTTTTATATATTTCCTATTTAATAGCAACTTTTGGCATCTTCATGACTCAGCCCATTCCAAGAGAATTGAAGAATCAAGAAGAAGCATGAACAATGTTTATAATTTAAATTTTGATTCTCTCTATCGTTCAAGGTACAAACATTAAATTTAGCAAATAAACCAGCAAACTGAATGAATAATTATAATAAAAAACATATATAGAATATTTATAGGCCAAGACCAAGTAATAGTGTTTTAATTAGGTTAACTTACAGTTATTCATTAAACAAAGATTATAAATTTTACCGGCATTCTTGAGAGCTTATCTTGAAGTTGTTGAATGACTTCAGCACTTGATGCAGCATACAGTGGGTGATGTGGTTGATTTTTTCTTCTTACATTCCTTTGATTGTGGACAGCCTGGACCCCAGCTCTCCACTATAATGACCTGAAGAACCTGATGCTGATCTTCTCATGCATTTTACCAGGTACTGAGCACATTGTTTCTATATTGAGTTAGTGTGAAATGAAAACTTTCTTCTTGAGTTAATATGCTCCACTCCAAGGTATTACTAATACTTCAACAAACAGTTCTCTTTCGAAATTTTAATAGAATAGCAAAATTAATTAATTAATAATAATCATAATAATAATCCTAACAATGTGCCTCTCTCTTCTTATATACTCATGCTTTTTACTTGTGGTGTTTTTTTGAAATGGATGGTAAATTTAGATCTAAGTGCCTACCATTAGCGTATACATTTCTACATGCTTCTCTATTGCCAAATTAGTTTCTTGCACATTGTTTCTTATTTTATGTTAACAATTGCTAGGGAATACAGCACTTATTTTACTTTTCTTAATATATTATGACCATTTCTCCTATTGTTTATCCTTTTTAACATTTTTCTTCTCTGCTTTTATTAATTTTACTAACACTTCAATTTAGCCAAATTTTAGTAATGAAAAATATTTTATTTTTACTTAAGATTTCTTTGCCTGATTAAAGACTAAACTTATAACCATTTCTATCCTGCAATTTCACACACACACATGCTTATTTCTACTGTGTGGTGGTTTATTTAATAAATGAATCATTTATACACTGGGAGATAGGTTTAAACTTAAATAACATGAAGCAAGTATATCTACTGGTAGATATGCATCACTTCATAGATAAGTGAATACTGCATCATTTTTGTCCTGATATTTGTTTTTGTTTCATTGTCAGACAATCAACATTAGATCTGTCCAATTTATATACTTTATTTTTCATATTATTTATTCATCTATATAAATTTATAGGTATCCAAAACCCAACATTAAACTTATCTGCACAAATTTTTCCAATTTTACTTCCATTCTCATGCATAATACTTTTTTTAAAACATCCAAACATAACTATATTGGAATAAATAATGAAATATTCATTTGACTGTCAATCATGTGGTCTTTTACATGACAGTAAAATGTTTTTCTGTTTGTTGTGAGGATGGTTAATAAATATAAAATTCAAATATAGCTTAAAATAAAAGTATTAAATGTAATAATAAGTAATGTATATGGAATGTATTAAAACAATTCAGTTAAGTATATTAGTGTTAAAAGAAATAGATGTTAAATAATTAGCTTAAAAATAAGTTAATAAAAAGATAAACCTGTTTTGAGATATGAGATATGAAAACAAAATTAAGATACAAGCAATTTAATTGTAGTATTTTGAAAATTCAATCCAATAATTATGATGTTTTGAAAATTTATATTATTAAAATAAAATACTGTAATAAAAGTATTAAAAATAAAAGATTATCAAAATATTAAAAAACAAGATCAAAGGTGTTAAAGACAAGAAGTCAAAAGTATATATAATCAATTTTTCTTAAAATTACTTAGTCTGGATTATTTGATTTAAACTCCATTGAGTTATCATTATGATGAAAAAGCATAAAAAGTGAAAAACTGACAACTGCCTGAAATCTAATCTGGACTCCTTGTGAATGTAATCAAATTAGTTTAGAATAAATATCTATTCAAAATGAAGGAAAAAATATGCTTAAACTTCAAATTTCAAAGATTTGATATTGCTAAAGAACATTAGAGAAACTTGAAAAGAACATGCTTATAAATGGAATCAAGGCATACCATCATACTAAATATTATCCCAAAAATCCTCACAATGAACTAGAGAATTTTGGTTATAAAACTTATGCACCTAAGTTAAAAAACAAAGAGTTTATTGCTTATCCTGATGTATTAACCATTTTAAGTTTTGTTTTATTACCTCTTAGCATATATTCAATTCTATCAAACTTTTATTACACATAAAGTGTTTATATAATATATTATTTAAGTGATTGATTAAAAGAAGAAATGAATGTTTATTTTAAAAATCAACATTTGTTCTTAAGTATCTATAAATATTTGATCTGCATTTTAAAGCAGATAAAATAAAAAAAATTTGCTTCATATTTTTCTTTTTAAAATAAAAAAGTTTTCTTTCATGTAAATACTGTCATAATCTGAATATGATATTCATTATAAACTTACAAAATGCATGAAGTGTCCAAGTGTTAAAAATAATTAGTATTATAATTACTAGATTTTTCAATCAAAGGCTTATTTTGAAAATTGATTGAGTTCATTTATACAAAAATTAGCCCCTCTTTTGATTACTGTGAGTTAGATTTCATGTACTTGGAACTTATAATATAAATATAGTTGTTATATCACTGTTTAATGGTTAATATATATAATATAAGATCTAGGTGGTGAATTTATTCACCATTCTGTTAATTTGTGATTCAGACTTAAATAGGTGGTCAAAGAGCTATCCCTGTATTAAGTTATTAATTTGTGATTCAGACTTAAAGTGGTTACTCCTTAGAATTATTCTGGTAATGAATGTGTACTGACTAAAATAATTTTATACTAGATATATGTGTGTGGCTGTTCTATGAAGCTAATTATATGAATAAATGTGTTGTATTTGTGATGGTTGTTTATACTTAGAATTATATCCAAACTATATCAAAAGTCAGAGATTTATTCTATGTCAAGGGTACTCAAACATAGAACTGTGATAATATTGTAATATGTAATTCAATGGTTAATGTGTTAAAATTGATAACTTAAACACAATCAATTATACAGAAAATCATCAAACATTTTTATGATATAATCTGTAATGTGTTCAACTATTCTGATATTTTGTAAAGAAACTATTGCTTGTTTAAATAGTGTGTTAACTTCTTTATAAGTATTATTTTCTTCTTTATATTTAATATTTTTGGTCTGCATATTAATTTCATGTCCATTTCATCAGGAGTAACTCGTGTTCTTTCAGACTTGCACCAGGTATTGCAAATAGTAATTGTAAATTGTGGTCATCATTAGCACATATTAAAGAAAATATTTTAAATTATATTACAATATATAAATAAGGAATATATGTCATATATTTCCTAATGTTTCATGTCAGATACTACACAAATCAATTACAATATAAACTGACCATTACAATATACATATCAGTTGCATTAAAATCAGATTTTATCATATCAGAAAAATAAATTTCCAAATTGTCATTTTTGTCATATTTTAATTTTCACCAATAGTTGTTTTGATGCAAAAATGCTCTCAACCCAAAAATTTCTATATGAAGTTTATGTACCACCAAAAATAATGTATATATATATATATATATATATATATATATATATATATATATATATATATATATATATATATATATATATATATATATATATATATATATATATAAAGTTAAATTTAATATTTGCTATATGGCTCACTTGAAAAAGTATATGTTTCAAATATATCTATAGAATTTGAAGAAATAAGATTGAATGTTCATTATATTGAATAAGCTAGCTTAATATTAAAATTACAGATTTAAAGATTAATTTATAGAGCTCTGCAGTCTTGAAGAAATATTACCGATCTTCTTTCAGCAGCCTGGACTTCAGGCACTTAAGGGTAGTCATAATGGCACTCTTCTCTAGATAGTTTGCATCCTTATAGTGTCTTCTTTTCAACAGCAGGATATGGCTGGAAATCTCCCATCTTGATGATGGTAGTTATATGCCATTGTGGCACATTGGATGTTGCTTGAGATAACCATCTTCCCACAGAAAAAATGGAAAATTTGTGGCCTCTACTCCAACATTCTAAAATTCAATGGGCATGGATTCTGGTGACAAGGATGTTATAATTTTACAGAGTAAGTTCTTGAGTGTCAAAAATATAGGATATTTATATGATTTTGAACTTCTATATTATTTTTGTCACAAGAAGGATTTACAATTGGAATATCCATTAGCATTTGTTTACTCTTTTAATTTTAATTTGCAAAATTGACTTAACTATTGTTTAAATTTTAAACCAAGTACTTTTAATTTGATTTAGTCACCTAAATTCCCTGAACATCCTGCAATAGTATGGCAGTTTAATGAATTTTGTTATTTACAAAGTTACATTTTTGAAAATATTATCGTGAAAATAAGATTTAGAAACCTAGCCCACCTGCTATATTAAACAGGTGCATGTTGGTATGATTCTTATCTACCACAACTTAATTTTAAATTTAGAATTTTTAGAAAATCTTTAAACCACATTCCATTATATAAGTATTGTGCTTATCTGTGGATTTCATACATTTATATGCCATTTTTAATATGAAACAAATAAATTGACTTATTTAACAAAATAATCTAAAATTTTAAAGATCTAAATGTTAAATACAAGACACGCTGTAATATATGTATAAACCGATGATATTATAGTCTTTTACTCATATATATATATATATGTGTGTGTGTGTGACGATACATATACAACTGTTTATGCTTATATATATGTATTCAGAGGGTTCAAATCTAGAATAGATGGAGTGATAAGGAAAAATAGGGGAAATGTATATTAAGTCAGGAATAAACCATTTCAATATATGCAACTATTGCTTTATAATTTATACAAATATTTTGAAGCACACAATTAATAAATTTGTCAAAACATATAACAATTAATGAATTTGTCTTTGTAGACTTAATATTATAATTAACAACATTTTTAAACTTTAAAGAAGAAATTGTGAAAACATTTTTTCCTTCAAAAATGCTATTACCTTATAAAACAAACCAAATGTCTTCCTTAAAAATTGATAATTATAGTATTACATCTGACAAAGGCAAATTTATTAAATATGTGCTTTAAAAATATTTGTATAAATTATATGAAAGAAACCAGTATTTGTATACATGTCCATTGATTGCTATTTTATCAAGATTATTTGCTAATATTAAAATGCATAAGGAACACTATCTCTTAAAGGGTATGATTGACTTTAGTGGTGCATATTATTATGAAGTATTGAAGTATGTGACATTGAATATTAAAGGAGAAATTAGATTTTGGGTCATTTAAAATTAAATCTTCAATTGAATTTGTATACATTATTAAGAATTTTTTTTGATCTTCAATGAATATACAATGACTTCATTGGATGTAATGGAATTATATGAATCTGTAAATAGGAAGGAATCCATTAAGATTATTAATAAATTATTACTTAATAAAAATGTAAATAAATGCAAGTGGGGATTAATTCATGGTATTTTGACTAGGATTGATGATATTTTAGCTGCATTTAAAGGTAATGTATATAAGATGATGAAAATTTGACCAATGTGTTTGTCTATTAGTGTAGTTGTTTATAGTTTAATATTGGATTTAAAGAGAATAGTATAATCATTCTGATATTAGAGCAATATAAAAACTGTGTGTATATATATATATATATATATATATATATATATATATATATATATATATATATATATATATATATATATATATATATATATATATAGGTATTTGGATATTTTTATATGTGCACCACAGGCCATTATTAATTGCATGTTTGATTAATTGAATATGAAATTGGAATTAAGTTGAACTATGGAGTCTGGAAAAGATGAGAAAATTTGATACTTGGATTTAAAAATAAAACAGAATCTTAATTCAATGCATTATAAAATGACTATCAAACCATTATTTAATGTTAGAGAATAAGTTAGTGTGAAATCTCATGCACTGATATTACATAAATTTGTAGGTTTGAGAGCATTTTTCATAGAAACAACTATTTATGTACATTTGAATTTGACAAAAAGAAGAATTAAGGAAATTTATATTTCTGACATGATAAAAGCTGGTTTTAATGCAAATTATATATATAGATGCATTGAACATTTTAAAATAAATATTAATCATGAGAATAAAAAAGTTAGAAATAATAAACAATGAATGATGTTACCATATATACTGAGTGTTGGAAATAAAATTGGAAATATTGGTGCAAATTACTTCAATGTTAGATTTAAGACACCCATAAATTTGAATAGGTTAATAAATAATACTGTGTTTCCCTGAAAATAAGACCTAACCAGAAATTAGGCCTTAGCATTATTTTTCAGGATGTTGATAATATAAGCCCTATCAAAAATATAAGACCTAGTTAAGATTGAAAAGTCATCTGTTAAAATACATGATATATATATACATGATATATATAATCCCAGTGCATAATGCTATACTGAAATAAATATACAAATATTAAGCATTAAATAACCCCACATGGTTAAGAAATCCAGTGCCGCCCTCTGTGAACTAATATATAATTACATTAGAGTTTGTATTCCAAAATAGCCAGCTCAAAACGTTTTGAGCTAGCTATTTTGAAATACGAACTCTAATGTATTTATATATTAGTTCACAGAGGGCGGCACTGGATTTCTTAACCATGTGGGGGTGATTTAATGCTTAATATATATATATATTGTAACCATATGGTATGTGGGGGTGATTTAATGCTTAATATATATATATATTGTAACCATATGGTTTGGTTCAATGACAATAAGCTTTATTCAAGTGATCCAGTTTGTAAAATTTTAAATTTTAATTAATAATAATTTATAATATATTGAAAATCAGTGTATAAAATCAGTAATAGGTTGAAATGCTTGTTGGATTATAAATTTCCAATTAAGTAAAAACTCACCAATAAATATCCTGAGAGTGATGAAGACGAACTGTTTGAGACACACTAGAAAATCTGATAGAGTGGATATGAATTTCATAAACATTTTTATCATAAGGTCTAGTGACAGTCATATTTAAAATAATAGTTTAATAGTATTAAACCAATTTGGAAGTATGAAAATATTTAGCACTTTATTGTTATTATTATTAAACAATAATTGCAGGAAAGAAAACAATTTATAATTTTTCTAAATTTTATAAACATTCTTCAAATATATTGTATTGCAATTTAAATTAATATGTAACAGTCTAGGTAGTTATCACTAGAGGGAGAAATATTAATTTATTCACACTGTTCAGTTATTTATCCATTTAGAACCATAATGCAATGTAATACAAAGTATAAATAATATAACAAAGTTTGTAGGGGGGATGGGCTATTAAGAAAGAAAATCGGAATAAAAGGACTTCAATTTCTACACCTATAAAATAAACTTAAAAAAAGAAAAGCTGAAAAGTAACAACCTTGTGGATTGAATTGAATACAATTACAGGATAATGTATATTTAAAACATGGAATAAGAAACCTTAAAAACCTTGTATTCATTCATCACTATTTTCCATCAATTTTATAATTCCTGAGATGCATACATGAGAAAGGAAAATTAGAGCCATATGGATAATTATTTGCCTCAACAAATACTACTTCCAACTAAGAACAAATCTAGAAAGTGTAAGTAATTACTTTTATTTTATTTATATTAGCCAATTTTCATATTTAAAAATGATGTGTAAATTATTTAGATTGAAATGAAAAAGAAGAAAGTGTTTTGTTTTCATGCTCTTTATAAGAAAGAAGATAAATACATTTGCTTATAAATTATAATCTTCCTAAAATATAATTTGAAATAATTTTGAAGAAAAGTGTGAAAATATAAAGTAGACAAATTAAAAATTCATTTTAAGTCTTATAAAGTTCAATCAATTTAAAAGAGAAATGTGTGAACTTATTCCCTATTCTTATTCAGAAAGAAAACTCATCTGCAAAGTTTTACTTTAGTGCCAATTTGCTTAGTTATTGAAAATGGAAAAGTTAAAGATTTAAAAAAATGCCAAGGATATCGTATTTATAATTGCTCACAATTGAATAAATTCTTCTTAGTATTATTAAACACATCTTAATTTGCTGATAGAAATGAAATAAATAAATATTTATTTTTTAATCTTTATTGTATAACATGCGAATTAATAATATTTTAAAATGTTTTAAAATTTCCAAGATCATTTGAAGTTATTACAGATATCACCACGGAGGGAAAAACAAAATAAATCAATCAATAAATGATTTTAAATAGTTTGTTTTGTAGATCCTAATAAACCTATAAATTCATTTAAGGAAAATAAAAAGGTGGATAACCATATTTTTAATTGTGCTACACTTGGAAGTATTTGAATTTTCTTTCACTATGCTGGCACCGAATATAATAATCATATATATATATATATATATATATATATATATATTGTGCCCTTTTGTATGGGTCACCATTTAATTTTGTGCTAATCTATTAAAAATTTTAAATTTAAGATATATTTGAATATGTGATGTTAATTTTGCTTATGGTAATATTTCAAAGGGTTTAATTAAAGCAATCTATGAGTATTTGATATGTAAAATTGTGCTGATATTGAGAGAGACATTTTAAATGATGATGATTATAATATATAGTTGGAAAAAATGGCCATAATCAATACTGCATTAATATATTTAATAAATAGGTATTTAAAGCTAAAAGTGTTTAAAAGACAAGTAAGATTAAATACATATTTTATTGTTGATAAAATAATATTATAAAAGAATATAAATATTTTAATTATAGTAAGTACTTAAATAAAAGACTAATATTTGATTTTAATAATATTGGATAATTATTTTAAAATCTATTATAATATCTTATTTATTTAAAAAATATTTATTTTAAAAAAAATGCAATTGTTAGTTTATTTTTAGACAATGACAAGCGTTTCTTGTGTTGTAAAGAACAGATGTTAGTTAAATATACACACACATGCTTGGAAGTTGTTTAGTAAAGTTGCAGAACTATTTTAAAAATCATGTTATAAAATTTATAAATAATACGTGAGTTATCACGAGATTAAAATAAAGATATTTAATGTAAAATATTAAATCTGATTTTAAAATATTGCTTTAAAAATATAACGTATAAAATAGACTTAGTTTATTTAAAATAATCTTATAAAAATTAAAATTAAAATCAAATAAGAGAATATTTTTTAGAAAAAATGTTTAATAGATTTAAATAAATGATAAAGATTATTTAGAAATTTAATAATGTAATAAATATTAAATATTAAATAAGCCATTATTTATTTTTAATTTTGTATTGTTGGTAAAATATGTAAATAAGCCAGCAAGTTGATTGTTTAATCTACCAATCAAATGGGAAGTTTCTTCCGGTATAAAAGCTTAGTTCAATTGTTAGGAGAGGACTTCGTGATTGATTTTTCAAGATAATTGTGTTATTTAAAAATAGCTACGTAAATTTTTATAGACGCTTTTAAAATCATTTTTCAAAATTATAAGAGTGTCTTGTAAATAAGTTATAAAAGTTTTAAATAATAGACATGCAGTGTTAACTTAATTTTTTCCCTATCGGTCATCTCTATTGAGCTCAATTTACAAGCAAATGGTCATGGGAACATCATATATAGTGAAAATATATCGGAAACTTTACCTTAGAAATATGACAAACGCTGGATTAGTTCGGAAAATTATGAGATGGAGAAAAGTAGTATTTTGGACAGTATATAATTTTAAAAGCTAATTACTATTGACTATTAGAAAATAGATATTTAGAGAATAAAATACTTCTTTATGAAGAAAGTATTTTGCAAGCTATAAATTTAAATGTATATCTTAAGTAAAGATATTAAAAATGAAAGTAGTTTTATAAATATTTGCCCTGTTAAGTCTTTATATTTAAGAGACTAAATGTTGACAATTTTAAAAGGCAAATAAATTGAAAATATAATTAGCTAAAAGTCTTAATATAATAAAAATTATTATATTGAAATAATTTAAACGCTGGTCGTTTATAAATAAAGAAACTTATTCTTACCTGGATATTTTGTTATGGAATGCGCAAGTAATACATGGACGTCCAAGTCAATTTAAAACAATTAAATATAAATTTTTATAAACTATAGACTAAATTAAAATAATAACTTTTGAATAATATTTTAAAAAAACTAAATCAGGATTCAATAAACTATTTTGATTTTATTTTTGTTTTCCTTGTGGGACTTATTTTAAAAAGAAAAACGATTTCATTTTTCATAAACTTTTAAAAAAACACGTGATGGACCGGAAACAGGAAATGGTGTTCTAGTGAATGTGTGCCTAGGATTAAAGAACATTATGGTGAAAAGGAGACATCGCTGGAGTTATGTAATATGAATTCTGTTTTATTTATCTAACATAAAATTTAAATATTATTAATCTATTAAAATAAGATAGGTACATTTCTTTAAATAATAACTAAAAATAATATAATGATTAATTGCATAAGTTTATTTTATATTTAATACAATACATAATATTTTAAAGAATGATCGTGAGTGTAAATGTGAATTATTTTTATGAAGCTGTAATTCCAAAGAATATTGGAAGATGGACTGTACATTAAATCATTATTGATGGTAAAAATTGTATAATAATAATAATTTTGATGTATTTAATATGTTTTCTTTAGATCAACCAAATGATATGTTATTGTTGAATGGATGTATGAATATTTTAAAAATACACACACATTATATTGGCAGTAACAGTTTTATTTAAATATGCATAATTTGAATTTATGATATAAATATGATACAACATTACATAAGAAGCTTAGAAATAATTATATGATTCTTTCGTAAATAAATTTTGATTTTTATTTTTATTATTATTATGTTGGAGTATTAGAATTATATTTATTATTCATACAAGTAATTATTTTATTTCAAGTTAGGAAGAGATCTCAAAGTATATATTTTATTTTTATTTTATTGGATAAATTAAGTTAAGTTTTATGTAGAAGTTTATGTTTGAATTAAAGGTTTACTGAATATAGATGACGTAGTATAAATAGTTTGGATAATTAGTATTTATTTAAAGTTGAAGGTTGTTTTCCCGGAATTTTAAATAAGTTTTAGAGGATATTTTGTAGATAAAAGTTTATTAAGAAGGAGTAGAATAACACATAAAGTAAAGTAATAATTTCACACAGAAAAGAATCATAAAATTTATCTAATATAGTGCTTTATGAATTTGAAATTGATGAATAATTTAAATATTATTATTTTAACAGTACATATATGTAATGCATATTTAACAAAACATGTAGCATGAATTGCAATAAGTGAAATATAAAATTATAATCAATTCTTTGTTATTACATTATAAGGATACATTAGTCTCTATATTATGCTATTCAAGTAATGCTAATAGTAAAGTGAACACATACTAGTATATGATGAAATAAGTAACAGTAATACTTAAGTGATGTAGCAATTTAATTAGTAAAGTTTAATTGTTTACATATGCTACATAAATATTGTTTACATAAATTTTTCTGTGTAATAATTGAAGTTCACTAATATTTATTTAAAGTATAAGTTTTGAAAACATACTTCAATGTTATTAGTACAGCATTTTAAAGAATGTATAATTACTTATTAGGAGTATGAATTAATAACAGTGTAAACATATTGTATTATTATTTTCTTATTTATTTTCTTTGTTTTCCTAATTTTGAACTGTAAATATTGTAAATAAATTCTTAGTTGAAGTTAATGTAAATAAATTTGTTTAATTCGTTTTAAAAGTGTGTCGAGTTCATTATTTTACACCACAGCATTTGACAACAGATAATTTGAATAAACATAATATTTGCACAATATGAATTTATTATTATTTAGAAATAAACACAATATTTTCTTGATATCATTTATAAGAATTGATTGACATTAAAATATTATATTACAATGACTATAAGATGGTTATAATGCACAATATAAGAGTACAATATTATTTATTGCCACAGATTATTGAATTATAAGATTTTGATTTATTCTAAAATTAAGATACTATATGAAAATAAAAGATAGACATGTTATTATTATTTAATGATTGATAATATAATAGGAATAGATAAGGTTAAGTTATACCCTAAGAGTAGTATTATTATTATTATTATTATTAAAATAAGTTAGGTGTATTTAAGTTTGATATAAAATCCCATATCATACTTATTTACATGAGTTATCATTACTTTAAGATAATTAGAAGAACCTGAGATTATTTAATTATATTTTTAAAAAATTAAAAGTTAAGATTTATTTATTTTATTATTATTAAAGATAGTTTATTTTATTTAAAAGCCATAAGAATGCTGTAGAGGTAGTAGTAAGTTAGTAAGGAGGTGATAGTATTCTTATGCCATTGAGACAATATGTTTGGAAGATATTGACTCAATGTAAATCTACTTATTACTTTGTAACTTTACTTCACAGTCTCATGATTTTAATAAGTACTTATTTAATTAGTATAGAATATAGAGCTATATTGATTTTGATAATTAATAATAAATTTAATTAGAATATGATAATATAAAAGTATATTAAAGATAAACATGCAAATCTTAACTGAGCATTATAATTTAATTAAGCTAGTCGTATTTCAAATTATATTATACATCGAGAAGTAAGGGTACAATATATATATGCGTTACTTATGAATGTTTGCTCATGATATCAGTTTCCTTATCATTTAGCTCATAATGATGGAACAAACTTTGAACTGAGGAGGATAAAATCTAATGGGAGAAAATGTTTATTTTTTTTTATTGCCTAGGTTTATTATTGTAATATGCTGTTTCTAATGTGTTGTTCAGAGATTTTTCTTTTATTATTTATTATGGTATGAAAATGTGTTTAGTTGGAGACAAATGGATGTATAAAGATATATACATTTATTATATATTTTTTTGTTGTTTTCCCAGTTGAGGAAAAGTATAATATTAAATATCGTTTATCTAGACAGAGAGAGAGAGATATTTGTCTCTCGCACTTTTAAAACAGATTTTAATGTTTTATTGAAAGGTAGACAAACAGACTAAATTTATCAAAGATATACTATAATGACACAATTGTTTTATTATATGAAATGGTTATGGGCATTTTGCATTTCTTGAATTTTGCCTACAAATGAACATGTCCACTTTAAATATAAAATGTAGGCTGGTCTTCATTGTCTATGTGCATATTGCTTGCTATAACAAAAGTATTATTATTATTTTTAAAAATAATTAATGGTCATTTGACTTACAGGTTGGTTTGTTTAATACAATAATAGTTTCTGCATTGTGAAATGGAATATTTCTGTTTCCACTTTTATTGTTAGAATTATTTTATCTTGCTATTGTATTGATAAGGATTCATGACAGCTTTCAGCTGATAAGTATGTGCCACATATAATGGCATCAAATATAGTATCATTGATATTGGGCATGGACAGATGGAGAATTCTCCCATTGCTAATTACATGACAGGATTATATTGTTGAGGCTGATCAATAGTTAGTGCTTAGTTAGCATAGTTAATCCCAAGAGAGGATGATATCCATGGTCTGAATTCTATTTCCCTGTGATGAGGTATGCCCACACATTTGTACCTAAGAAAAGGTATTAGAATTGGCCATATTATTGTTTGATCCCTCATGAGGTTATGTAGCTAGTTTTTTATTGTGTATGGTGAAGTTTTTAATATTTTAAAATTAAATAGCAAGGATAAGATAAAATTAGATTCAGGGACACTGGTCTATCTATAGTGTTTGCCTAATTGGAATAGTGTCTTTATGATGTTGTAAGATCTTCATCAGTTTATGGACAAACTAACCAAAACTTACTAATGATTGTAAAACTTCTATATGAAAGAGCAAGAAATACACATAGACAATGTTGATTTATTTTCATCAAGCAGTGATTTGCTGATGGATTGGTAAGATAGGTTAACTATTAGAATGATTATGTTGTGGAAATAGGCAATGTTTTGGGGTCATGTATGCATTTGACTTCTGATGTCTGTCCCCACATTGATACAATGAATCTCTTCATTGTGCTGAATATGATAATTATCCTTATCATATTCTGATAAATAAAATAGCTACAGTTTAACATGCTATTTTATAACTTTGAGTTTTAGAATTAAAACTTGCACATATCCCAAAGATTTAAACATACCTTTTGTTTTATAATTTGAGTGCTAATTTAATTTAAATAAAGTTTAACTTTCCTATTCTCTAAGATAAATAATAGAAACGTAGCCAATAATGATAGTGATAATATGAATATCACTGTACTAGTTTATCTTATATACTATGTGTGTAGTCAATGGGATATAAAGTATTTTCCATACCTGATTTTATATAATGTATTCAACTTGTTTAATGCAATGTGTCTGAAATAAATTTGTAAATAGTGTAAATAAATCTTGTTGTGTTAAAATTTTATTTAGTTGTCTGTAGTCTTATTGCTAATCCCCACACACATTATTATTGGTACTGCTATTGACATATCATCTGATTATATTGAAATCATCATCAATCAATATAGTATAATTAACTATATGTTGGTATGTCATAATAATTTTGTTAAGCCCTATAAGTTATGAGTACATCTAAGGCATCATCACTTAATAATCAAAATATTATTAACCTAGATTGCATATTATTTTAAGTGGTATACTAAAAGATAAACACTTAATATTGGTTTAATCAATTTATTTGAACCCACAGATCTATCATTCACCGATCTTGATCACATTGTTCATAATTATTTGAGAAAAGGAAGTTGGTAAGTTATCAGGTTTAGTTATTAAGAAGTTATTCCTATTTCTTGAAGCTTAAAGTTTATAATAGTTATGGAGTTTATGAAGTTTCTTTGGAATTGCTAAGTAGTTTGTTAATTCAATTTTGTATTAAGAGCTGTTTTGTGCATTATATTTGGATAGTGGCAAAATCCCTCTCACTGACCCAAGTATATCTTGTATAACAATCTTTAAGTTGTTTGAACCCTGAAAATAATGTTATTAATTTGCAATGTAGAATTTTGAATTTATGGTAAATTTTATATCTAGTTATTTATGGTAGTTGGATTTGAGTTATATTCACTGTTTTATGAAAATCAACCTAACTTTAAGGTGTAAATTGTTTCTTGTGTCTTAAAATGTTTAGCTTGTTTTGACTTTATGGTGAATATTCTGGTTTTGTCAAGCTTGGAATCCCTATTTTATTTAGTTTATCTTATTATCATTTAATATAATATTAGTTTATAGTTTAAGATCTCTGTCTCCATCATCAACATTGTTCTTCAATTTCATCTTGATCATTCTTTTATTTATTCATTTTCATTTGACCTTCATTCATTATCATAACTGATTAATCATTCATTAACTTTTATTCTATTATCAACTTGATCATTCATTAACTCTTATTCTATCATCATCTTAATCATTCATTATTCTCATACATCTTCGTTCTTTTCTCTTCATTCTCAGACCCATTTCATTATATTATTTAATTATTACTTATTCTCATCATCCATTTAGTCATCTACATCCTAATTTATTTATTACTTAATTTATAATTTTAATTTCATATTCATCCCATCGATCTAATTATTATTTATTTATTGGTTTGATGAATATTAAATTTATTTCATAACATTTTGTTTTTTTGTTTTTTTTTTGCGGATTTTAAGGCCAGTTTGATCAGAAGTTCTTGTTTTCATTAATCACCTTGTAATCTTCTTTAGATTTATAGTTTCATGCTAACTTAGTTCAATAAAGAAATCATTTCTTTAGTTTAACATTTCCTTTTAGGCGTATATTCTTGATGATTCGGATAGTGTAGAATACAAAGGCGGATTTAGCGCCTAAAATGTGGAGCTTGATTAGTTACAATTGCTAGACATTATAAAGAGAGGGTTATAAAGAAGCGGATTTGGTGCCATGAAATGTGTGACCAGATTCATATATGATTACAACGTTCTAAGAGAAGGTTACAATATATATATATATATTACAAATAACGTGAAAAAAAAAAGAAACATTTCAAATTAAAGTAATGATTGTATAAAGAAATATAAATGTAGATTTCTAGATAAGAAAAAATGTTACTCAAAATTATTTTTCAGGCAGACTCATAATTAATTATTTTAATAAACTTGCAAACACATTCACTGTGATATGACAATTTCTCTTTCATCTGATGTCCAACCACATAATAAATAAATCAATATCAAGATATGAAAAAACTGAAACTTATTACTAGCGAGTGATTTTAGTTTACAAATTAATTAAACCAATTCAACATTTCATACATTATTTTTAATAAATATTACTACTATCAACATCATGTGAATAACTTTTAATATTCTCATATATAACAAGAAGGTTCTGTAATGTAATCCTAAACACGACATATTCATGCAATAGTAAAAGTTACTTACATGCTGTTGAAATTGTTAATATTGCATAAATATAAATTTTTGTATTTGAAAAAATTAGATATCCCCTGAAAATAAGCATAAGCAGTATTTTGGAGCAAACATTAATATAAGGCTGGATCATATTTTCAGGAAACACAACATGAAGAATAAAATAGATAAATTGGACCAGTATAATGTTGTGTATTCAGTTGATTGCAGCTATTTGTATCGCCCATATATATACTATGAAAAAACAGTACTTTGGTATTATTCCTGCAATGATATATTACTCCAATGATGTATTATTTTAAGTTGGTAATATGTTTAAAATAATACCTCCAACTTAGTCAATAAAATTTGTCCACAAATACTGTGGAGGTGTTATTTTAAACATATCGCAAACTTAGAATAATATCTCGTCAGAGTACTACATCATACCACACATAATACCAAACTTCAAATCTAGAAAAAAATGGGGAAATATATTCATTATGGAAAAAGGAAAAAATACATTGCGATGCAAAATAAAAATAGGTAGTTATGAATTTTCATAATAGAGCATGTTTTGACAGCACTTTGTGCCTTAAAAAATAACTTCCCTCCCCAGCAAAATACAGCACTTTGTGCTGTTGTAAACCCCCAGCCCCTGTAATATCAAACTTTAAATCTAAAAAAACCATCTTACTTCCAATGATATAAAAAAGAATTCTGAAATGTTTTTTAATGGTGATCTTAACTTCTTTTTTTTAAACCTAAAAACAATGATGAACTGTAAGATAAAATTTTAGCTTTATCTCAAGTTTAATCTTATATTTTTAAAAAAATACATATATATAAAGTTTTAACAAAAAAAATATGCATATATAAAATTTTAGTTATAAATGTATTTTTCAATATAAAAATGTATTACTTACAAATGATGCGAGAGACATATTATATTGTGGGTGAAAAAAAAGTCATTGTTGGACTGAACTGATTAATATCTTCCAAAATGAAAAGAGTTCATTTATTTGACATGGATTAGTCATGCCAGGATTCTTGGATGACATGACCATCATAAATGGAAACTTTGAATAAATATTACCAGAATTAAATGTCACTAAAGTGATATGTCATAGCAGGAATAAGACCAAAGTACCAAACAAATTTGAGAACAAGAATGATGTAGCATTCATTTATGTACAGAAAATCTAAAACCGATTTGCAAATATCTTTGTTTTTTATAATCATGACAAGGAATATGGATATGTTTTTGATCCTGATATTATTAAAGTGATTTGTAAGGAAAGAAGTGATAGAGAGTGAAATTAAGGAATCTTGGATTATTTCACAAAATGAACATGTGATGAATCAAAGAGTCAATGGTACTCAAATAATGCGTTGAAACTATATACTTGGTTTATTTAATTAAATTTTGTTTTTATTCTCTGTTGAAATGTTTTAATATATATATAATCTGAACCAGAAATTAAAACTATATAGTCTTTAAAACAAATTACAACTTTGATTATAAATTGCACTAATAAATAAATTTCAAGGATTTATGATATAACAAAGCGCACATTGTAAAATATTCAATAATTCTAAGAACTGCAACATTATAAATTTTGAATGGATTGCTTGAGTGCATCTCTGAAAAATGTCACTCATAATAAATTTAGCATTATCATAATGATCTAGTTAATAGTAACAACTAAATGCCAAATAATTCTTACCTTTTTAATCCGAGTTTTTGTTTTTAGAGAAAATTTCAGTGAAAGATGCTGATTGTTTTTTTTCTTTTTTTAATTAAAATATTGTTGGTACTAAAAGTGGCAAATATTTCACGAAAACAAAGTAATTAATTAATTATGTTAATTTTTTTCATAATTTATATATAAATAAAAATAGTACAGAATTATAAAAAGCTTTCAGGTTTCTAGGGAGCAATAAATTATACATTAAGAAAAAAAAGACTGCTATTGTGACATATTTCCCAATAGAGAGCAGCGAAGTAAATTAATAATGTAATGATAATGGTATAATGAACTAATAGTGTAGAGATAATCGGTAATTACTTTAAGCTCATATTTTCTGATTAAATTTGAGGATGTCATTAAAGGTTGTGTAAAATAATATTTTCGGAATAAAGTGAAAAAGAATAAACTTTATTTTGCGTTAAAATATTGCCAATAATATTTACGATTTTTTATAAGAATTCATTATTCTAAATTTTTTGTTTTTTATTTATGCTTTTTCATTATTATATACCTAACCACACTACCAAAGAATCGAACTCATCTTGAATAAAACACCCAATATTAATTCGTTATAATCTATGAATAATCTCATCAATTCAGCATGATTTTGGGCAATGGCAGAGTGGCAAACTCTGGAATCAAAATCCATGTATCATGGCTGCAGATCTATCATCTCTAGTGGTTAAATAACGTGGGAATGGGAGGGATCTCAATTCAACAAACTGAAGCAAACTGTTGAGTTCAAGCTGGCAACAAATAGTTACCCAAAGACATATGACCCAAGCAATTGTTCATACAATTATATTTTTATTTCTAATATTCTGCTCAAAACTTTTAACAAATAAAAATTCTTTAGCTCAATGGAATGTTTTCTTTTTTTCTATTAACATTTACTGGGCATGCAAAGTGTTTGAATAGTTTATTGTTTGAGAATTCATATGATTGAGAAAATGACAGAACTAAGCATGCTCCATGAACTCTAGCCCTAACACTCTCACATACAAAACATCTAAATAATAAATTATTTCAACTAATTCTCCCAAACTAAGTTTACTCACAACTTTTAACAAATTCAATTAGAATTTCATTAATTGTCTGAGAATTTGCATCTATTCTTTAAAGTCTCTTACTAATTGCTTAATATTTTTTTTATCATTTACACCAAAAATCTTTCACTTCAGTAATAATCTTTTTCATAAACAAGGCAAAACTCTCAATACAGTAGTGCCACCCTGTGCCAACCAGAGTAATCAATGAGACATTGATTACTCTGATTTGGCACAGGGTGGCACTACTGTATGGAGAGTTTTGCCTTGTTTATAAACAATTATGTGCTAGTATAAGAGATGGTGATCATATGATGCTTAATAATCTTTCATCTTTGCTTCATTTTTGATTTCCATAAATCTCTACATTTTTAATTCCTGCTTTTTTCTACTTTTGTACAAATCTAGCTTCTTTAAGCCAAGCTATTTACTTTTCAATGTATCTAATTCATAATAGTTATAAACCACTAGGAGCTATAACATTCTATTTGTTTTACTTCAAAGCCATCTGTTGTGATCTTGAGTAACTAATAGACATTGCATAGCAAGATAGTTAGTTATAACTCTATATCTGATTTCTATTGTTTATTTAAGCTTGCACTATAGGCTCTGGAGAAAAGCTAATAGTTCGGGCAGAGTTCTGCTGAAAGCATTCTTATTGCAACTTTAAATTTAAATTATTTTACCTTTTCTTAGCATTCATTTATAACAAGTTTATAAATATTAAAATAAAAATTGAAGTAAATACCATTTACAATGATGAAAATCAAGTAAGCTGAGAGTCTTGTGAACTTTTGTTTTATATAACAGCTGCAAGAATGACTGCTTGCAACATTATTTTTTAAGTGATAGATAAAACAACATTTTAACATGTAAACAATTATTATATTTTAATCAAAGGATATTTTCTTCAAAATTATCAACAAAATATTTTATCAAATTTTTCAATAGCAGAATCAAAATAACAGATACTTGAACTATTTGTTTATTAAAACCATCAAAACATCACATGATCGCCATTCTTTATGCTTACACAAACTTTTACACAGAGACAAAACTCTCCATACATTAGTGCCACTCAGTGCAAGCCAGAATAATTAATGAATGCAGGAAGGCTACTAGAGGGTTCCATTGGATCTGAAGATCTGGATGCAGTGCTTTCAGATCCAAGGCTCCTCACTGATGAAAGCCACAAGCTAGAAACTAGTCTGGGGATATTGGATGAATAGGCATTAGATAGGAATTTTATGCACAAATATTCCTGCATCCATTGATTATGAAGGCTTGCACTTGGTGGCACTAATGTATGGAGAGTTTGGTACTCTTATTTATTTACTAAAAATGCATTTACTCTTTAAATAAATATGCAACTCTTTAACTAAAGCATCAACTAGCATCCAAACTTTAAATTCATTGTGAGTAAATTACTTAATAATGTACATTGATAGTTTCAAAATACTTTGATCTGATATATGAACGCTGTTTCTACATCTGGATCTGAATTAAGACTGAATACCAAATATTGAAAGAAAAAAGTATTTTTCTTTTCATTATGACTTATATTAATTCTGTGATTCCTTTCTTTTTACTTCTTGACTTCATTATAATCTTTTCAATTTTATGTCTTTCACTAGTCTTTCATTCTCATAATAGTAATTATATTTTAAGAGATTAATCATTACAGAGATTTGAACATTTATTCTTTAAACCTATTTGTAATATTGCCATCAAATTCTACTCCTTCATAATTTTTGTTATTCTTTCTATTAACAGATCTTACTGTGAATAATAATGGAAATATTCAGTCTTCAGAAACATTCCCATGAATTTAAATTAGAACTTGCAAATCTTTTTCAAATATTAACATGATTTTTCAGATTTGAATAAAATCAATAGGAAGATAACTGATACACTTTTAAAAACTGCAATAAAGATAGCTGCTACAAAAAATTTCTACTGAGGCAAGACAATTTATGAAAAAAAGAAGAACTATGAAACTATATAAAAATAATGCATTAAGAAGGATTGAATATCTCAAATTTTATAACATGGTACAAAAAAGAAATTCATAATGATATAAGAAAGTGATTGTGAAATAGCAAGGAAAGGTTTAAAAGAGAATAAAAGTCTCAAGAGTGTAAAACAACATTTTAGTATTGATCAAAAACATATTTCTGCTATTGGAAAACATGATGGAACTATTACTAAAAAGAGAGATGATATCATAAAATATTTAGAAGAGTTCTATCAAGAATTATGTAGCAATAAAGAACAAGGAAAAGTATCTTCTACAACTACCATATCTTCTGAATTTCCCAGAATTATAAATGAAGAAATAAAGCATGCAATTAAATTTATGAAGATGGGAAAAATTCCAAATAATAATGAAATTATTTTCCATATCTTAAAAGAAGCAACTGAAGAAATATATAATTTTTTTAGCAAAGTTATATATCAAATGTATAAATGATAAAGGTGTACCAGATGATTGGAAGAATGCAGTATTAATACTAATATTTAAAAAAAGTGATAAAGCAGATATCAGAAATTACAGACCCATCAATGTTTTATCACTTATTTACAAAATTTTTATCAAAATAATTACAACTCATTTACAGCAAACGTTAGATTTTAATCAACCCAAAAAATAAACTGAATTTAAAATTGGTTTTATTACAGTGAATCATATTCAAGTATTAAGAGAAATTATAGAAAGTGACAATGAATGTAAGTTGCCATCATACTTTGGATTTAGATTATGAAAAGACATTTGATTCTATAAACATCAAGATGTAGACCAAGAATATTGTCATATTTTGAAGAATATTTACAAAAAAGCGTCAGCAACAATTAGATTATATAATGATATTAAAAAGATTAACTTTGGATGAACAATAGTGTGACTTCATATCTCCAAAACTTTTTACATCAGTTTTGCAAGAAGTAATTTGGTTTTAAAATGGGAAGCTAAGGAATAAGAGTAAATGAAGATTATTGAAGTCATCTAGATTTTGCAGATGATATATCACATGATCACCATTTAATAGCAAGTAATGATGTTCAATGGATTTTCTCAGAAGAAAATAAAGATTGATAATGCAGAGTTAGACGTTAACAACAACAAATATCGTAGTCAGATTATTATGACAGATAAAAACATAATGAATAAAATATTTCATACAATTAAACTTGGTAGTATTTTCCTGTTTGTTGTGCTATTACTAACAGTTGAATGTATTTGGAATATTTTTAAATAAAGTTAAATTTTTCTAGACATTCAATATGCATATTAGATGATGGAACTAATCCAATATAAAAATGCAAATAAAACTTGGTCCTTACTGAAATAGACATTATAATTATTTAATTGTCAGATGACAATTTTCTCCTAAATAAATTTGCAGGACTTAAATTTTTTTTAGATCTTTAAACACAACTACTACTCTGCTTCTTTTCTTTTTTGTGTGTCAAAGCATCCGCTGGAAAACAAACCCCAGGATAACTTCTTGTAAGGTGGCTGTGTTAACCACTTGGCAATGCTTGACTCATTTAACTAAAGCATGATTGTAAGCAAGGGATATTTATCTCTGTGAAGATAGGTTCTATAAAGGTCTTATTAAGAGACACAATCAAATTTTTCTTTAAGTTAAATATCAGATTACAGTTCTATGCATTTCATTTGACAATTGGCAGGTATCATATTTATGTGGAGTAAAAATTGAATCATAAATTTAGCAAAATATTATTTTTTTCACAAATCTTTTCAAATTCTTATGGAAATGCCTAAAATTATTTGTCTTAATTTGAATTTGCTGTAATTTCAGTTTTATGTGGAATGGTATTATAGTTTGTAACATTGTATTAATAAGTTGTTTTCACCTTGAAGATACATGTTTATCTCATTTAAATGAGCAATTAAAATCACTGAATCAACCTTCATCAACAAGTTCCAACACATTTTTTTATATACCATAAATGATTTGATAACATCAGAAATCATAAAAAATTTCAGCATTTGGTCTAGACTTAGCCCTCTTACTTACAAAAAAGTAATTCATTACTACTTTAAGGAATTCCTGGAAGTGGTGGCAATTCAATCCCTTGAACATTATGAAATTCACAATCTTGATGATTGTTTGCATGATGTTAGCAATTCTTAAACTTTTCTGCATAAATGACACAATCTATCAAATATGACTTTGGTGCAGCAATTGCATTGTCTTCTGTTAATTTTACATTTCCCTCTCTTTTATTTAATTGCCATGGTCAATCAGTATGCTTCAGACATGTTGATAAAGGACAAAAAAGTTTAACATATTTTTACTGCTGCATATAAATCTCTTGATTTATTTGTGTTTTTTAACTGTACTAAGAAAGCCATTTATTTGATAATATTATATTTATTATCAATATCTCTAATAAAATATCAACTTAAGACATAACTGTAACATCATTGCTATCGTCCATCACCAAAAAAATAAAATTTAAAAATAGCTTTATTTTCCAAAATTATTTCCAATAGATTTTACAATTTCTTTAATTCACCTGACTATAAACTGATTTAAGAAATATTCACTTTTTTTTTTGCAGGAAAATTATAATTGCTATACTTTCCATTAAATTGCAAAATAAACTTACCATCGGTAAATGTTTTTGATTTTTTGCTATAAAATATGCTACCACATAAGTAGCACTTCAGTGGAATCTGCTGTAAACTTTTGAAAAATAAATTGTTGAGAAGCCAGACTTTTTTCAGTTCCACTATTTAGTTCTTATGACACAATTCTTTATACCCTTTGAATTTGGCAGCATGTTTTTGTATTTATTGCATAAATTCCCTAAAAATTAAGAAGAATGCCTTACTATTTGCCTTGACAAAAAATTAGTCATCTCTTCAATTTTCATTAAACAATTTTCTTCATCCATAATTTTTCTTTCTTATTTTTTATCCTTTTCAGATGTTGTCAAAGCCACACTAGGATTAAAAAAGTAATAATACATAAGGAACTTTATTTTCTTTTATTCTAAAAGTTGACAGGAAAATAAATTCCACTCCCTCTCAGTTACCATTGCAGAATGAGATAGAAGCTGATTATAAGGGCCCTGTTAATATGGTCTAAGCTTATCTATAAATAACTGCAGATCTTATAAATTGGCCTTATTACAGTGCCTATTCCAAGGCTCAACTATGCTGCACATTCCTTATTACATGGGAGGATATATGACTGACAGCCAATATTTTTAAGCCTGTCATAATGACAGATCAGTCAATAAATAAACAAATATTCATTTATTGGGTGGTCACTGGTTCTATTATAGGTATCACATGTATTTCACAATCGAGGTATAGAAGTCTCTGACTTTTAAATAATTTCAGTCCCTAATGATACAGTAGTAGGTTGAAATATTATTGATAACTCCTGCTTTGCCAAGTTATCATGATCATCTATAACATCTAATGTTGTCAGTTCTACTGCTTACACTAGAAAGACAACAAATTCAAAGCCACACCCAATTGTAAAATTGAAGCCATGTATACATTCAAATAGAATGTATTCTGTTAATTTTAGACACATTGTGACTTCTAATCACAAAAAAAACTCATAATGTTTAAGTAAATTTATGATTTTGTATTGGGAAGCATTCATAGCTATCTTGGGCTGAATGTGTCCTACAAGCCATGGGTTGGACCTAATTTAAATCAATTGGCAATTATTCCAGCACCTTTACCAAATTCTGTGCTAAGTGCAAATAAAATGTATTGAATAAAAAAAAATTTGGATTCTCTTTGTCTCTTTTCTTTATCAAGTTGTGGTTATTTATTTTTATTTAATGATGATTTTAAATCTGATCTCTTTTCCTTTAATTAGACTAAAAGAATTATATGGGAATTTATTTATAAAGGTAAATCCATATGCATACAGATATATATTCAACATACTATGATTATACTATAAATGTTGCCAAATTGATATTTTTAAGACACAAATTAAATAATAAGAAATTTTAATCTTATATTTAAGCTATTATATATATATATTTTTTACAAATCTCTACTGTAGGTCTCCCTATGCTATTACTTACTTAACAGTCCTTCTATATTATCTTACTATTAATTTGTTTTTATGGTTGTAGTATGGGGACCGTACCGCCGCCATCAGAGGGTGTGGCGACACCATCAACAACCGGCCTGAAAATGGCAAGTGATAAATTTTTTTACGAAAACGCCTGAAAATCGACAAAAAAAATGCCTAAAGCAAAATATGTACAGCAAATACATCAAAAAGTAAAAATTAAAAAAAAAAAACGCAAAAAAAATGCTAAAAAATTCAAATAATAAAACAAAAAAAAATGTGAAAATATGATCCCCCCCCCTACAATCTGAAACTTCACAAAGAAGCATGGCAGCCAAAAAGAGTGGGAAAATATGATAAGATCAAATTATTTACCTTCAACATAAATATGCATCTAAATTCATATGGAAAAGCAATTAATTGTTCTCTGGCTTTCAAATTTAAAAGAGAAGGTGGAAAAATTACCTTGTTTTTATTTTATTTTGTTCAAGAAATTGTTTTTCACCGTTATATAGATTAAATCAGTTTGTACTTTCAAAATGAATATGACGTAATTAGACATTCTACATGAAAAAGTGAATTTGTCTAAATTCATTAACATTTAATAATTAACAAGTAAGTTCATATTGAAAAGCAATTAATTGTTCTCTGGCTTTCAAATTTCTGCATATGTAAATTGAGCAGTAATATTTAAATAATCAAAAAGCAATCCTCAAAAAATCATTACCAACCCCTTCCCCCATTTAGTAACTTTTCTAAAACATAATAAATCTCATCGATATTGAAAAATTATTTAAGTAACAGATCTAATAAGAACTCATAACACAGATTAATACATAGTAAGTAATTTTAAATATAATTATAGTAAGTTTAAAAGAGAAAGTGGAAAAATTATTTATCTTTAAAGCAATCAAATTATAATGAAATATGGCAACCACGGAGTAACTTTTCTAAATGTACTAAATCTTATCAATATTTAAAGCAATTAATTTTGAAGGCATATCTAAATTAATGAATAATATTTAATAATTAACAAGTAATACACAAAAAATATTTACCCACCATTATATATATTAAATCACAGTTTGTACTTTCAAAATGACTATCCCCTTCCCCCATTTAGTAACTTTTCTAAAACATAATAAATCCTATCGATATTGAAAAATTATTTAAGTAACAGATCTAATAAGAACTCATAACACAGATTAATATGTAGTAAGTAATAAAAAATAAGCAGAAAATGCTATAAAATGCAAATTATAAAAAAATAGGATCAAGAGTTCCCCCCTCCCTACAACCTGAAAATTCACAAAGAAGCATATCTAAATTGAGCAATAATATTTAAATAATCAAAAAGCAATACACAAAAAATAATTACCAAAGTCCTTCCAATCATTTTTAGTAGAATTTTGAAGCTTTTTTTAAACACACTTGAATAGTAACTGAAGATTAAGTAACTGGTTATTTGATGGCAGCATTTTGAAGCTTTTTTTAAATGCACTTGAATAGTAACTGAAGATTAAGTAACTGGTTATTTGATGGCAGCATTTTGAAGCTTTTTTTAAATGCACTTGAATAGTAACTGAAGATTACGTAACAGTGGTTATTTGATGGCAGCATTTTGAAGCTTTTTTTAAATGCACTTGAATAGTAACTGAAGATTAAGTAACTGGTTATTTGATGGCAGCATTTTGAAGCTTTAAATGCACTTGAATAGTAACTGAAGATTAAGTGACGATATTTATTTAGTGTGAAAAATACAGCAAAGATGGCAGAATTTTGTAGCATTTTGGAACAGATTTTAACACAAATATTAAGAAAAGATGGCAGAAATTAGCAGATTATAATTTAGAAATATAGATTGATGGTATATTGATCGCTTGCAATATTGCATCGAATAGATCTTCACCACCATGCAATCATCACCACATGAATTTGTCTAAGTAAGAATCAAGATGGTGTCTAGTGGTCCCTCTCTCTTGTTTATTGCGACATTTCAAAAGCCCCCAAAGTCTTTCTACATGTTGAGTGTGGGTCCCAGTAGTAGGATCGACAAAATTGTACGAATGATTGACTTTGAAATGTTGGAAACCTGCAGCAGCTAATACATCCATTTTGTAGGCCTTCCAGCAGTCAGTATGGTGGTTCCTGGTGCTATATGTTCTTTAATGAGATCTAGAAGAACAGATGCTGTTTGATCTGGAATAGCAACAATGAAACACTCCTTCGTTTCTCTACATAAGCTGCCAAATAACCACTGTTGGGGAAGAATTCTTCCCTGCTGATTTTTGCACTTACTGAACAAAGTTTCGTCAACCTCTACAATTTTTCCTGGGCCTCCAATTTTGCAGGATAGGCAAGAGAGTAGACTTTCTGTACATGCTTCTCTCAAATATTTCTTCCACGCACTGACACTATTTCTGTTCACATCCAAATCATTTTTTTCCAATTGCATGGTCAATTGGTTTTTGCTCCAATAATAAATGATTCGGGTGGATGTGACAAATGACAATTTGCGGCCTTCAAACCAGGTTCCATTACGAAGTGCTACACGACATTGACATGCCTTAATATTACACTTCCATTGTGCCCTTGCATTCACATAAAGCCTCATTTCATGGCCATTATTACACACTCTTCGAGAAGGCAAAACATTTTTACTTTGGAGGAACTCCACTGCTTCAAGTTCTGTCATTGGTAGATCCCAAACCTTCATCATTTTGAGTAAAATAACCAAATATCACAGAAATGATGACATGTAAATTTCAGATGCTGATATTTCAACACGGGATTTTGAAATATTGCCTCACAGTTTGCTGCATATTTAATGTTGTATTCTTCTGCCTGAAAAAAAAATCCTTAATAATCCTGTCAAAAAATAAAAATTATCCCAATAACTTGTATTTCTAGCAGTCCAAAATAATTAAAACGTCATAATAGAACTAAGCAGGTATTTCAAAACTCTACTTTAGCTACATTTTAATTAAATTTGTTAGCTTTGGAAATTAGGTTTCATGTAAAATGTCTAATTATGTCATATTCATTTTGAAAGTACAAACTGTGATTTAGTCTATATAACGGTGAAAAACAATTTCTTGAACAAAAAAAACTGGTAAAATCCAAATGCCTACTATAAAGGAAGGAAGGAATCGGTAATTATTTTTTGTGTATTACTTGTTAATTATTAAATGTTATTAATGAATTTAGAGAAATTCACTTTTTCATGTAAAATGTCTAATTACGTCATATTCATTTTTTGAACAAAAAAAATGCAACAAGGTAATTTTTCCATCTTCTCTTTTAAACTTACTATAATTATATTTAATCATTTACTATGTATTAATCTATGTTATGAGTTGTTATTATATCTGTTACTTAAATAATTTTAAAATATTGATACCATTTATTACATTTTGATTAGTGGGGAGGGGTCAGTAATAATTGCTTTTTGATTATTTAAATATTAATGCTCTATTTACATATGCAGTAATTTGAAAGCCAGAGAACAATTAATTGCTTTTCAATATGAACTTACTTGTTAATTATTAAATGTTATTAATGAATTTAGACAAATTCACTTTTTCATGTAAAATGTCTAATTACATCATATTCATTTTGAAAGTACAAACTGATTTAATCTATATAACGGTGAAAAACAATTTCTTGAACAAAAAAAATGCAACAAGGTAATTTTTCCACCTTCTCTTTTAAATTTGAAAGCCAGAGAACAATTAATTGCTTTTTCATATGAAATTAGATGCATATTTATGTTGAAGGTAAATAATTTGATCTTTTCGTATTTTCCCACTCTAATTGGCCACCATGCTTCTTTGTGACTTTTCAGATTGTAGGTGGAGGTATATCGTAATCAAATTTTCGTGGTTTTTTGGTTTTATTATTTGAATTTTTTAGCATTTTCTTGTATTTTTTTTATAATTTGTAGTTTTTGATGTATTTGCTGGACATATTTTGCCTTAGGCATTTTTTTGTCGATTTTCAGGCATTTTCGTAAAAAAATTTATTACTTGCCATTTTCAGGCCGGTTGTTGATGGTGTGGCAGCACCATCTGATGGTGGCAGTAACAGGTACCATTTGTATTTTTTTATAATAGCAATAAATTAAATATAGAGTAGAAAGATCTTATTTTTTAATTAATATTTGAGAATAAATAAATGATTTGTGCTTTGTTAGCAATATTGCATGTGGTTGAGATATAAATAGTTTTGGATAACCACAGAATGATTTGGAAGTGGCATGCAAAATTATATATATATGTTCATCTTATAGAACAATAATGATTATGATGTTGCCATTTATTATATGAAGCTAGTAAATATATTTATTGTCAGCCATGTCAGTTTATATAAATGGAGAGGATAATTTATAAATTTATTGATATTTTCATCATTTGAAAAAATAATTTATTAATATATATATATGATTAATGTAATTCTATTATATATATAAGATGATTTTTTGAGATGCTATTTTATATATCATGGATTGAATACTGAATAAAGGTTATAGGAATATTCTTTTACCTATTTGATTGTATTTATTAGATGTTATTATTGATATGATTGTAAATACTTCTTAGTGAATTTATTACTTATTGCAACTCTAGTATATTCAAATTTGATCATAAGATTGTGAACAATATATAGCTGAAGAGCTTATGTATTTAATGATTATTATTATTATTATTATTATTATTATTATTATTATTATTATTATTATTATTATTATTATTATTATTATTATTATTATTATTATTATTATTATTATTATTATTATTATTATTATTATTATTATTATTATTATTATTATTATTATTATTATTATTATTATTATTATTATTATTATTATTATTATTATTATTATTATTATTATTATTATTATTATTATTATTATTATTATTATTATTATTATTATTATGATTAACAATCAGGAAATATGATATTAATTTAATATTAAAAGACTTTATAAACACTTGATAGAAAAGAAATTAATTTCCAAAATATTGTACCCCAACTTATTTGTGATGTGTCCACTACATATTATCATGTGTTACATTAGAATATACACTTATTAAGTTATAGTTGGTTTACTTATTTATGAGATCACATCTAAGTATTAGAATGATTAGAGACAAGAAATAATATAAGAAGAATAGTCACAGGTGCTTTAAGTTCATTTTATAATTAAGCATCTTGAACAAGCATTATATCTTATAAACTCAAAATCTTTCTTAGTAAACTGATATAAGAATCTCTATATACAAAATAAAATGGCATATATATTGAAGCATTAATAACTACTATAATTGTATGTATTTTGTATACTTTAAATAGTATTATGTTTGTTAAAATTGATGTTCTCTTATGTGATGATTTCATTTAATATACAGATATCAGAGAGACTCATCACTTCGTGATGTCTGTTGGAAATAATTAGCTAAATGTAATACTCATGGGAACAACATGGAAAAAGATAAATGAGAAGATTCTGGGGAAAAGAGTTATGATAGTTATTTATTGTTGTTGTAGTTTAATAAGTATCATTATGATGATTTTTTAAAATGTACATCGTACTCATTCAAAATATAAAGATATATTTAGGAGTGATTGGGGTTTAAACTCAGTTTCAATCATTTTCCAAAACTTTTTTTGTAGAATCTTTCTTCCAGACACATTTAGTGGTTTCAAACCATTCCAATATCAAAAACCATGCATACAAATATAATAGACCCCTCACATCCCACAGCTTAATAAGAATATTAACCAATTGTATGACTGGGACATGACATCAGGAAGCAGCATTCCTATCTAGGTAAAAATTACCCCATATAATATATTGTTGCATTAGATCAATTAAAAATTTTGCATTGAACTATTTTATTTTAGTGCAAGTAATTCTATATTTTGGTTTTTGGTTTTGTCTACAGATGGCAGGAATAATTAAAAAAACAAGAAAACACTAAAACTTAGGTAGCAGCTATAGAAATTTGGTGAACATTAATTATATTTTATTTCAAGAAAACGATTTTTTTATTGTATTTCAATAAATATATGCAATAAATAAAAAATTGCCTTTTTTTTTACTCAAATCGAAGAGTATTTTTTTTAATATTTCATTGATAATTTTTCCCAAATATTTTTATTAAATTTCTTTCATATGATAGTTATTTGGAATCTAATGCTTAATAATAAATATGTAATATATATATTTAGCCGTAAACTCTATTTAAACTCCATTCTGTATATAATATATACAAAAAAAATTAACCTTAGAATTTGAACTTTAAATTGGTCACATTTAATTATATTTTAAAAATCAAATAAAAAATTGTAAATTGATAAATTTGGATTCATAAATTTTATGCAAACTCTCACTTGCAACAATGTGATTGTGAATTATCTCTTCATTTCCTCATTTGGTGCACTAAATGTCCATTCAATCAGTTATATTGTTGCTCACACTTTCTCCTTTTCTATTTGTTACTGTATTATCTTTTGTATAACTGCATAAATTTATTTTCTGTTTTTTTTTTTTGTTGATGTCTTAATGTGTTCATTTTTAAAATTAAATTACATCGTATGTGTATATATATAAAACATGTACTGTATATAAAATAATCTGTAATCCACAGGTTCAGAGAAGGCTTAAATGATTTTATTATACAAGTATTTGTCATATGCCAAATGATTACTCACTAACAAGGGCAATTTATCACTGTGCTATGGGTGGAACTGTTTTCTTAATAAAAGCAAAAGTGTACTATATCGAAACCACTCCCATCTTAACATAATTTATTCTGTCATGTCTTCTTTAAACCATTTTCTTATATATATGTATATAGTGCTATAGATTAAATAGTTTTTTTTTTTTACTAAATAAGTTTATTTTAAGTTAAGAAACATTCATTAGTAAATAAACTGAATCATATTATCTTGTTTTGATCAAAGATGGTATTATAATCTACCTTTAAATGTTGCCACGGTAACAAAAATAAATTGTTTTATAGTAAACAATTAAATCTGATGAGTTATTTGCAGGATTTTATTCTCCAAGAGACCTTCACATTTAGTTCTTATCATGCAATCATTTTTGTTTCAATAGAAAATTAAAAGAAGGGAGAAGATGTCTATTTAACAACTTTGGTCGCTTACAAGGCTATTATAACAATAAGTTAAAGAATAGTTAATCAAAAACTAATTACAATTCACTTTTTATTTTAGTTTCACTAAAAGCAGTCTTACATTTGATATATGAAATGGAAAATTTAATTAACAGGCTGACATTTAAAAATTCTGTTATTTTGCATGAGATGGGAGTAGAATTCGTCTTTAATCTCTCTTTCGAATGAAAAATAATCTATTATTAAATGTTAAAAAAAATAGATATTAAAATAAGTTGAGATGAATCGTGCAGTAAGGGGACTTTTAATGAGAAAATAGTAATTGTACTTTTTTTTTGCTCTATTTATTAATTCCCAGCTTCTCACACACTCACTCTATTTACTTTTTCCAAGTACCAGTAAACAGGGCTTTATGGCATAGTGATTATCGCATACGCTTAGTATTAGAGTTGGAGGTCCGGTCTGGGTTGACCTTGAAATTTTATCAGGTCACAAATAGGCTAAAACTTTTTCATTATTTTAGGTGGTTGCCCATCCAAATGTGTATCTAATAATTCTTAGCCAGAAAGTTAACGTGAGGTGATCAGATAATAGACAATGTACTGGCTACAAAAATTAAAAAAATACGGTTGCAATTATGCTGTGATTTTATTACTGATAAAGAAGGTATCTTACTTTTATCAACCGAGTCTATGGTTATTTTTATATTTAAATACTCATATATGCTGATGCGAGTAAAGACAAATAAGCAGCAACGTTTTAATTGGAATAGTAGAATGCCTAAAAATAAAACATGATAAACAAAATAATTACAGTTGAACTAACTATTTACAATATACACTGTTCTGGAATAAGATTGAGTCATTTGAAGTGACGACGATCATAAGTAAACCTTTTCAGTACCTATCAACTGATTATAATTGATAATGCGTCAATTTAATTTTATTCTTCCATAATTAAATCTTTTGTTGTTATTTTTTTATTATAATACGTGAATCCAGCACATGTTTAATTTGGTATCTTTATATTATATGTCTAATAGTGTGTCTCAGATCATATCCAGTAAATATGTACTCACATTTGGCTTCTAGGTAGTTAGTGTCATATTTTTTATTGTTTAATGTGCACTTTTCCCACAACAATAAATGAATATATTTTAACAGGCAAAACTCTCTATACGTATTGCCACTCAGTGCAAGCCAGAATAGTCAATGAATGCCAGAAGGCTTGTGCATAAAATCCCCAACTAGTGCCTACTCATCCAATATCCCCAGACTAGTTTCTGGCTTGTGGCCTTCATCAGTGAGGAGCCTTCAATCTGAGAGCACTGCACCTAGAATCTAATGCAACCCCCCACCTTTTATCTCTAGTTAACTACAAAACTATGAGACTTAAATTGAAAACACTAAAATATTTTCAATCCAAGCTCATCAGCTTATATAGTCATATAGGTTTGAACTAGTATGAAAATATTATAGTGTTTTCAATTTAAGTCTCATAGTTTTGTAGTTAAGTAGAGATAAAAGGTGGCTGCTAGAGAGTTGCATTACATCCTAAGATCTAGGTGCAATGCTCTCAGATCCAAAGCTCCTCACTAACGATGGCCACAAGCCAGAAACTAGTCTGGGGATATTGGATGAGTAGGCACTAGATGAGGATTTTATGCACACACCTTCTGGCATCCACTGATTACTCTGGTTTGCATTGAATGGCAATATGTATAGAGAGTTTTGCCTGTTTTAATAGCAGTTAAGAACAAGCATAAGAAATGGTGATGATGTGATAAATATATTTCTGTTTGTTTTTAAATATTGAAATATATATAAATATCATTTTAATCTTTTTAATCATTGCGATAACTTTTTCTATCTCTGGACAGATGTAAATTCTGTTAAGTTTGAAATATTTGTTAAATCTATTGAGATATTCAACATTAAACTCTTATCAATTATAAAATCACATTTTTATCATATATTATCAATACTTATATCAATAGAGTAAAAATATACAAACAGCTTTAATTAATATGCAGAGCTAACATTTGCATCAAGAACTATTTGTATTAAAAGTGATATGGATGTAAATAACATTTGAACAATATTAAAAGAAATATTTTTCATAGAAAAAACCTAAAGTTTTCAAAGAGGTGTCAATTGGGAGATATCCTTTCATTCATATTCAAGGTATGCTCTATAGTAATTTAACAGATAATTGGAATGATGTGTAGCATGTTTCTCAAACCCATCTGAATGAGTTCTAAAAATTGCACTATCAGCAGTTTGGGAGATGGCAGGGTTGTCATAAAATAAAGTTTACAATAAAATAATTTAGTTACTTAAAATATTTACATATGTGATACTCCAAGAAGATTAATCATTGATCTTAAGAGAATAGTGTGATATGACTGACCATTCCATGATAGTTTTATCATTAAATTTCCCGATAGAAAAAAAAACAATACTCTTGAAAGACAGGTTTTGATAATCACTTTCCAGCAGCTTAAAAATGTGTAAATAATAATTTGTCTGAACACAAGACATTTCCTGTCCCGCTTAAATTTTATGTCTACTACCATATCTACAACATACCATTCTCATCAAAAACTAATCACTTCAAAATATCAATTCAACCATGATTGTCTATGACTGTGAATCTTAAGAAAAACTGATTTAGTAACACTTGAACATATGTAATTCTATAAATACTTTTACCTAATTTTCTGCATTAATTATAATAAATTAATAAATGTTTGACCATTTAAAAACAAAAAAGGTTTTCATTGTTATAAATACCTTTATTTAGGGTTGTGCTTTCAATACTAGTAATATCATAGTCATAGCTTTATGCAATTAATTTTGCTAAAAACTCATCTTATATGTATTTGTTTATAGGATTTGCATAAAATTGAATTTTTTGTTTTATTTTTATTGAAAGCTATTTAAAAGATGTTATAGAGACCATCTTTTGGATAGATGGATGCTAGATTTTTTTTAATTTAATGTGTTTTTGTCTTTGGCTATAGTCCATGCCTCTTTCACTTTTCTCTTTCTGTCATCTCTCTCAGTGCATATAATGTTTGCCTTAGAGAAATTGAATTTGTGGTCTGACTGTAGTTAATGCTCCAAAAATATTGATGAATACTCACTGCTTCTTTTTGCCCTATTGTATAACTAATTGTGTTGAGCCAGTCTTGTGGACAGATTAGCTCTAGTTTCTCTGTAGTATGCATTTGAGCAATTCAAATCTTTGTATGAAATTTTATGTACTTCTTGATGTGCAATCTCCCTAGTTATCTTATCTCTAGAGTTGTTTAATGACTTCTTTAAAAGAGGAAGTGACTGAAAACTTGTTATATTTATCAGCACATATGTTTCTTAATTTCTGTGCAATTT
This sequence comes from Epiperipatus broadwayi, assembly GCA_028023455.1. Classification (NCBI taxonomy): domain Eukaryota; kingdom Metazoa; phylum Onychophora; class Udeonychophora; order Euonychophora; family Peripatidae; genus Epiperipatus; species Epiperipatus broadwayi. The sequence continues at coordinate 4,985,528 of JAQFVV010012421.1, forward strand.
TTGACACATAAGAGAGACTAAAGGAAAGAGTCTAATGAAAAAATTATACAGCAGATTATCAAAACAACGGGTTATAATTTGAAATATAAAAAAAAAATTATTTTGTCACTACTAAGGAAATACTGAGATAAAGCCTTCACAAACTCAGAATATTACAAAATTTATCCATAGGATGTCATTGTTCCTAGAATCTTCACCAATATAAAGCTTCACAAAGAGAAACTCCATTTTAGGCTTATAATTGACATTAGTGGCTTTTATTTTTATAATGCAACAAAAATCATTGAATCCTGGCTTATAGAAGACCTGGATTTTGGATCGTATCCAATAAAAATTAAAAATCTTAAAATAGATATCAGCAACAAAATTGCCTCTCTAAACATCAAAGGAATTATAAATTATATGGATCAATTCCTCATGCTGAGTCAATAGAAGTGATTGATAAAATGTTGCAGCAAGCTATCAACAATATTCAGAAAAATGCACCAATACTGTCTTTCTTGGTTTGGACAATCGATAAAAAAAAAAATCAAAATATTAATTTTTTAGATTTAAATATTCAATGACAAAACAAAATCTTGAACTACATAATGGAATTTAAGCCTATAAATGTGAGCGGAATCATATACCCTAGTTCATTAACTCCTGTGTATCATAATTATGCAGGGCTGAAAGGTTTTCATAGAAACTTAAAAATTATGCAAAATTCAAAACATATCAGAGAAACAATATAGAGTCATACATGAAAGATCTAATAAACACAGCATATAACTTCAAAAAAATAAATGCTACAATAGAAAAATTCTATAGCAAAGTTAAGAACCAGTACATCTATACTCTGAAGAGAAAAAATGGATTACTCTTTATGTGTCAAAAATTGTGCAGAAATTAAGAAACATATGTGCTGATAAATATAATTTTTTGGTCACCTCCATCTGTAAATAAGTTGTTAAACAACTCTAAAGATAACTAGGGAGGCTGCACAACAAGTAATATACAAAATAGTGTTCAAAGATTTGAATTGCTCAAATGCATAGAGAAACTGGGGCTAACCTGTCACAAGAATGGCCCAACACAATTACTTATACAACAGAGAAAAAATTAGTGAATACATTCATCAATATTTTTAGAGCATGAGCTACAGTCAGATCATGAATTCAATCTCTCTAAAGCAGACATTATACATACTGAGAGATATGACAGAAAGACAAAGATGAAAGAAGCAATGATTATAACCCAAACAAACATGCATTGAACCCTATATCCAAAAAATGCCCCCCTCTATAACATCTTTTACATAGATTTGAATATAAATCAAATGACAAATTCAATTTTATGCAAATCCTATAAACAATAAATAAATACATATAAGATGAGCTTTTAGCAAAATTAATTGTATAAAGCTATGACTATGATACTAATAATATTGAAAGCTAATATTGAAAATACTAAGCTGAATAAAGATATTTAAAACAACAAAAACCTTTTCTGTTTTTAAATGATCAAGCATTTATTAATTTATAACACTCAAATATTTAAAGGTATGATGTCAATCTTGTTAATTAAGTATTCAAAAACTTATCATGCTTAGTGAAATCTGTTGCAATAGTTACACTTCTAAAAATGTATGGAGATAATTATAACAAAATTAATAATAATATGCACACAAAAAATGTCAGTGATATGCTTGCAAAGAATATTCAAAATATGATTGCACTTTGACACCGATCATCTTGTTAAAATACAAAAAAAAAAACTATATTCTATTGCTCATGTTGTGCATCATGGAGATAATTTTAAAATGTACAGGATAAGATACAAGAGAAGAATATTAAAAAAAATTGTAATACAGATATAGTTTCAACTCTAACTCAATTTTCTGCTTACACACTGGATCCAAAAAGTTGATCACAGTTCATTTTAATTAAATGAAGAAAAAAGAAATTGGGATTTTGAAAGCTTAAATTATGAGTCAAGTTTCCTATCACCATTAATAGTGAAGTTCCAGGCACAAACTCTATAATTTTAGGAATCATTTTTAATGAATTTGTGATATCACAAGTTTCAGTATACAAATGATGAAAAGTCCAAAAAAGTGCAATTGAAAAGTTAAATCTAATGTACATCCCATTATTGAACAATTTCTGGCTGCTTAAGTATCTTTCAACTAATGTAGAAATTCGTTTTTTATTTAGTCTATTCAAAACATTAAAAATAGGCTGGAAATTGAAAAGTCAACTAAACTAGTGATTTTATTGAAAGTATTTAATGATCACAAAAATATTTAACTTTGATTATACATAATAAGTAGATCAAATTCTTGGTTCTATATTTTATGATGTACAATCTATGTATATTCAGATTTAATAAGATTAATAATGTAAAAAATGGTATTTTATTGAAAGATGAAATTATTTCAAAGCCTAATAATTCTGGATTGTAAGCATTAAAACATGGTTGATGAAGCTTGCAAATAAATAAAAAATAGTGTTTTATCTAGAGTAGATGGATAGTAAACTTCTCACTGAGCTATCTACAATGTACACTTACAGCAAATAGTTTAAATTACCACAATATTAATTTTTTCATGATACAAAAGATACTTGATCTAATATTCTCAGCCTCAAAAATATTTTTGTAATTCAAAACAACAATGAAAATTACACCAACAGATAAACCCTCCATTTAATTGATACTGGAAACATCTCATATTTTGCCACCTATAAATAAATCTAAATATTGGAATGTCTATTCATTATTGCATATTCCTTCTGATGATGTTGTATATTCAACTATACTCAACTTTAAAAACAAGCTTTTAATTAGAAATTTTAAATTTTGGATGCTAAAGCTAAATACTGTGATTTTCTTATTAAAGTAAGCAGGGCTGCTGCATCCAGGTGTGCAGGGCACAAAGGCACTTCACTACTGAGGTGCCGAGACCCCAAGATAATTAAAATTTATATGTAAATAAACTTGTTTATATTTTCGAATCATTTCATCATTAGAAATATGTTCTGAGTGTAAATATTTTTTTATTTAAATATAAGAGGAATACTTTTTTACTTACACCTATTTGTGACAATTACCTGGGCTTCAAATTTTTAGGCACGAACTTAAAATATATTACACTAACCAGACCAATACCATTTTGTCATGATAATAAAACCTATATTTAAATGTTTACATTTCTGAATCACTATTTCTAGAAACACATTCTAATTCCAAATATTTATTATTTAAACATAAGACGAATATTTCTTTACTTAAACTTATTGTTGTAACTGCTCGAAATATATTTCATATATACTCTACCATTCCACACAACAAAACAGGTGGATGTCCTTTCATCACTATAATTAGTAAAGTTTATATGAAAATAAAAATGTTTAAATTTCCTAATCATTTTTATTTAAATATCCTAATTAATATAAAAAGAACCATATTATTATTAATAATTTATTTAAAAATAAAACATTTTAAAAATCTTACCTCATAATTACAGTAATTCTACATATGATGAAATTATCTTTATCAATAATGTTTTACAAGTTCTGATTGCGTTATTTATTTGAGATTACTGGTAGAGTGTCTGTCCCAGTTAGATCTAAGTTTGGTGCTGTGTTGTGCCAATGTTTTTTTAATGTTATTATCTTTCTTTTTTTTATTATCATTTTGTGCTATCTTTATACATGTTTTACTAAATATGCTTTCTAAAATAAATTGAGATACTGCCAAATCTCTTTGTGCTCATTATAATACTTAACTGACAGCCAATCAGATGTTATGATAACTGTCCGAATGACAACCAAGCCTTAAACACACGACAAAGATTTTACGAGAAAAGGGCGGCCACCCTTCTCTCTATTTTTCTTTCTATATATCTAAGCCAGTCGTAAGAATTTAGGTTTGAAAGCTTGAAGATATTTAAAGCTTCATACCATTGAAAATCTGATGATAAAATTTCCATATACCATGCTGATACCAATATTGTTGTCATATCCATGTTGACCTGAAGTCACTCTATCTAAAAACTCATAATTGATTCATAATTCACACTAAGATATAAATCTAAGCAAAATAAAATATTTAATTCTTTTCATGATATAACTTATGAATAAACAAAATAAAATGCAAGGGGTTTCAATGGCTTCTAAAAATGTATTGTATAAACAATCTAAATAAGAAAATTTAAATGTTTTGCCTGACTAAATATCTAATAGTCAAATTACATAATAATTTGTATAATGTATATAATACAACTTAGTTATTAATAATTGTTAAAAAAAAAAAAATTATACAGCAGATAAATATATTTCATTGAATGAAAATGATTGATTTTTTTTAAAATAGAAAATATAAACAAGTTTTCTGTGAAATAAAATAGTGAAAGGATTTTTAAAACAAAGAATATTTTAACAACGAAAAAATATTTAAAACAAAGAAGGTTTAATAGGAAGGTGTGAATGGGATGTAAGAGTTTTATCAGTCCTGTTGTTGAAAACTAACTTACTTTGGCTGGTTCTAATAAAATATTAATGGTATGTGATCAATACACAATATAAGTATGATATTTTAAAATATTAAACTATATATATATATATATAATAAATTATAGTTATTAATAGTGGACAATACCACATAAAAAATTAAATAATAATATAAATATTTTACCATTGAAAGAATATAATTTTGATAATAAAAAAACAAATAAGTTTATGCATGAGAGGTTTTCAATGGGTTTTCAAACAAAACGGGGATTAAATTTTAATGAATTACTGACCAGCAGTCAAGAAGGATGGAGCTCAAAAATGAAGCATTACAAAGAATCATATTCTGGATGTACAACCATTTGCTAAGTAACTTATATACTATTTACTTATATAATATCAAGCTGGCCCAAGAGGAGGAGGAGAGCTGTGCAAAATTGTCTTATTTGTAGATATTTTCTATCTGTACTAGCATTTTTGCAGGATTGTCCAAAAACTAAGATGAAAACTTTTAGAAAAAAAATAATTTCGAATTTACTAAATAAATATTAAGTAACTAGAGGGATTTGAACTTAGGATTTTTAGGTCTATATTCATTCTCTGGTTTATCTCAAATAACCAACACACATGGTCACATATATCAAGTATGTTGGTTGTTACTTATAGAGAAAACATTTAGTACACTAAATGAATAGGCTAATAAATAAATATTTTTATTTTAAGGTATTATTTAATTATTGTTTCAAACATTTTTTTAAACATTAATGTGTTTTATTTTAGCATGTGTTTTATTTTTCATATTTAGTAAATATTACTTAATAGAAATAAATAAATAAAACATGTATGATATTTACCAAACATATTAAATGACTAAAGCTACATTTTTAAGTTTTTCTTGCAAAAGCATTGAAAAAAAATGTCTTGATTTGCACATTTTATTTCATAGAATGGGGGGAGGGGAGAGAGAATGGTGCTAAAATTTACCTTGCACAAAGGTACTTCTTGGTTACACAGAGGATCTGAAAGTAATCATTGAGTCCCTCCCACATGCATTTTTACAGACATAAAAGACAATGTATGAATGAAGGATGATCAGTGTAGACTGAGTCATAAAAATATTAAAACACAGTTTCACATTTTTTTAAGTGTCCAAATTTTAATAACATAAGAGGTGCCATTCCTGGATTTTTCAATAATTCCAACCTTGACATAAATTCCTTTAAAGTCTTTATCTTGGACATTTATGTAAATATTCAAGCATGCACTTTTATTCTATATGCATGGTGGTGCGATAGATGTATGATTATGTATAATAATAATAATAATCCTAAAAGACTCTAACACATTTTAGAATAAATTAGAAACAATCAAAGCAAAGAATAAAATATAATGGACAGTCACAATTATAGACAGCATTAAAGTATTTCAGAAAGAATAGCTTTCTGATGAAAGAGATTAAAAGAGGGCATTGCAGAATATTAAAAAAAACAGAAAAGTGAACCAATCGTAATTCACAGATGGGTTTCTATAGTCATTAAAAAATCTTATTTCTAGATCTGGTTCTTTTCTTTTTCCCTTGGCATTGTAGTGGTCATACTTGTTTATGAGGAGCAGAATATCATTGTTTTATATGCATTTTTTCTATATTTATATATTTTTTTCTTTTAAATGTGTTAATATTTATTTAATTAATGCCTTGAAAATATAACAATTAATTACCATTACCCAGGAAAAGAAGAGAATAAGTGCTAATAAAGGATTATATATTTTTTAAATTAAAATTATTATTATTTGTTTAATTCACATTAATTTAGTATGTTTGAGCATGATATAAATTTCCAATTTTTTGTGTTCAGACTATTAAGTAACCAAGAAAGCCAATAAGAAGTTTAGTGAATTCTGATTATGAATATCAGTTATAAACACATTCTCATCCTTCCCATTTACAATATCTTTTCTTAATATTTGAATCCAATTATACTTAATATACTTGGAATTTAGATGTAATATAGAGGATTTGAATACAGACTTTCAAGCTCTCTTCAGCTATCCGCTCTATCTCATACAACCAATACACATGATCACACACATGTGAAAATGATAAATGATCTCCAATATAATATTTCATGCTGAACCAGTACTTATCAGTTGGTTCAGATCACCATCTCCCACACACATATATAATCAGTGCTCAGGACAGGTTTCAATCTTCTCCATTCTTCAACTCTTTGACCATATATGTGATTGAAAATCTAATGATAGAATGCTCAAAGCCCTTGTTAGTACTAATATTGTTGTCATACCCAGGTTGACCTTAAGTAACTTTGAACGTAAATATGTTCATTTGAATACACAAAAGAGAGATGGTCAGACTGAAGCTGTAATACTTGAATACAAATATAGTGTATGTACTAAACTTTAGATGTAATTAGATGAAGATTTGAACACAGGCTTTCAAGCTCCTTTTAGCTATGCACTTAATCTTATATAACCAATACACATGACCATATACATGTGAAAAAGATAAATGATATGTATTTCATGCTGAATAAGCACTCATCAGTTGGTCCAGATCATCATCTCCCATATATATATATATATATAATCAATGCTCTTTTTATATTAGGATAGCAAATCTTCAAACTTTAATGGATAGACTTCAATCTTCTCCACCCTCCAACTCTTCACTCATCCATATTATTAAAAATCTGATGGAATGCTCAAAACCTTGTTAATATCAATATTGTTGTCATACCCATTTTAACTTTATGCCACTCTGACTCCTCATATATAGGAACTTAATATGTGCACTTTAGATACACAAAAGATAGAAGAGCAGAATTCAGGCAGAGTCTGTAATATTTTGAATACAAGTGTAATGTATATACTGAGCTTTTGACATAATTTGAAGGATTTGAACACAGACTTTCAAGCTCCCTCTAGCTGTCTACTCCATCTTATATAACTACGTGTGAAAGTCTGTGTTCAAAATATGACTACATGAAAGTCTGTGTTCAAATCCTGTCAAATCACATCAAAATTTAGCATATACATTACACTTGTATTAAAATATTACAGATTCAGCCTGAATTCTTTCACCTCTCTTCTATGTATTTAAATGGATATATTAAGGTCCTATGTATGAGAGGTCAAAGTGACTTGGGGTCAACATTGTTATGACAGCAATATTGACATCAACAAGGGCTTTCAGCATTCTATCATCAAATTTTTGATAATGTCAATGGTTGGAAACTGAATAAGATTGATGCATGTCAATTAAAGTTTGAGGATTTGCTATATTAATATAAACTGAGCACTAATTATATATTTGTGAGACAGATGATGATCTGGACCAACTGATAAGTGCTGATCCAGCATGAAATACGTATACTGAAGATATTTTTGTATCGGTTATATAAGATGTTGTGGTTAGCTAAAAAGAGCTTGAAAGTCTGTGTTCATCCCCGTCTATTTAAAATTATTCTTAATTAATTTTAAACATAAGAAAAAAAAAATTTTAATGAAAATATAATTTTTTTAAGAAAACAAAAAATAATACTTAATTATTAAAACAATCTGAAAATTAAACAAATATTTTACAATTACTTCTATATGTATGTGGTCGTGTGTATCGGTTGTATAAGATGGAATGAATAGCTATAGGGAACTTGAATGTCTGAGTTCAAATTCTTTCTAATTAAATTAAGTTCATTATAAACAGTATACTTGGATTTAAATTACTTCTAATTTACAAATAAATAAAAGCAATTACTTTGAATTCGGCAATTTTAACTGTGAACTACGAAGCTTTATTTTTTGCTAATAATTATTATTATCTAGTAATAAAATATATTCTTTTTTGATTATTTAGCACTATTAAACTGCAATACAACTATAGACTTATAATTTATTTAAATGTCATATGAGTAACATCATGTCAGCTAATTTAATCACCACATCCCTTCAGATAACAGAATTTGCCAAGAAAAAGTAATGGCACTGAGAGTGGTGGGTCGTGTGAAAGTCTGAGTTCGAACCCCGCAAATATTACATATATAAATGCAGGTTTAAGCCTGTACAATGTATTACATTAGTTATGAAAATATATTTAACTATAACAGTGGTGGTGAACCTTTTTACGTGTGCATGCTAAAAATTTCCAAAAAATACTTACTGAATGATTGGCGTGCCATACAGTTATTAAATCAAAATGTAAACAACTTAATTATTGCAGTTTTTTAAAAGTTTATAAAACAAATAATAATAATTAAACAAAATTTCTAAATAAGCTAAATACAAGTAAACAATATTTATTTAGAAGAGCACAATATAATAAAAATGTGATAGTAAAAAAATTAATAGTAATTAAAACAAAATTTTGGAAATAAATGTATCAAATCAACATAAATAGATATTATTCAATGACATTGGATACCAAATGTTTTATATCTGGCTCATATTTTGTCAGTTTTAATAATGTACACTGCTAAATTAGATTCATCTGTCATTCTATTTCTCGAACTGTCTTTAATTAAATTCATTTCTGAAAACAATGATTCACATGCATATGTAGGGAGAAAATTCATAATATAGTGGTCTCTAATTTTTTTAAACAATTAAATGTTTCAGGAATAGCTTTCCAGGCAGTCAATAGTTTTACTTTAGCATTCTTTTTACATATGCCCAATAATCATAGTTTCTCTTTAGCATTCTTTTTACATATGCCCAATAATCGAGCATTTTTCATTGTTTTCAACTCATTCCTCAAATCAACAAACTTCTATTTCCATATAGAACTGGATTGAAAATTGACTGATTGTATTTCCATATCTTCCAAATTAAACTACTCAAAATTTCTAACTTGAGACTATCCATTGATATTATGTTTGGGTATAAAATAAGTTTTTGATGTTTCTGAAAATTGTCTGAACTGTGTAAATCTTAAAGAAAATTCATCAATTATTGATGGAATAACAGGACAAAACTCTTGCATCAATTTTACTTGATCTGGCTTCATATGAGATTCTAAATCAGTCAAGAACTTTTTTATATTTGGAAAATATTTGAAGGTGTAAGAAATAACATCATAGTTGAAAATTTTATAATTTAACTTCAAATGTTTTGATCAAATCAAACAGGACAATTGTCTTATTATAACCTTGCAATTTCATATTTAATTCATTTAAATATAAACACATATCAGTAAAAAGACATTAATTTTGAAAGCCATTCAACATCCATTAATTCATTATACTTTTCAATGATTTTTTCATTATGTAAAAATAGTCTAATTTTATCTACATAGTCAATGAATCTTTGAAGAACTTTTCCTCAACTTAGCCAATGGACATTGTTGTACATAAATAAATCATTGCATATTGAGTTCACCTCATTTAATAAATTTTTAAATTTTTTTGTTTATTTAGAGCTTGTGAAGATATAATATTGACTAAGTTAGTCACAATGTTCATAGCATCATCCAGTGGCTTAAATCTGGCCTTTGTGCATAAAACTTGCTAATGTATAATGCAATGAAAACCCAAAATTGAATGTTCAATATGATTGGTAAATAAACTGAGAAAACTATTTTCTTTTCCAGTCATACTTCAAGCACCATCTGTAGTTACTGGTATAATTTTGGCAATATCTACTTCTTTTTCAGTGAGTACATTTGAAACTTCATTGTAAATATGTATTTCTTTTATTGTTGTTATTAATGAGGTTAAACTGATCAATTCTTCTTTGATATTATTCCCAACACAATAGTGAATAAAAATAGTAGCCAAATGAGCTGATTCATATATGTCTGTACTTTCATAAAGGCAGATAGAAATTAAACTGGAAGACTTTATATCATATTTTTGTTGGTAAGTTATGTTGTTAGCTATTTGCAGGATTCTTTCTTTAACTGTATTTTTATCCAATGATAAACCTTTTATTCTCTGAATAATTTCTGCTTTGTTTTCAAAATCTTTAAAAAAACTAATGCACATTCTATTCAAGCTTCTTTCATATATTCTTCATCATTAAAAGATTTCCATGTTTGACAATTACATTTGCAATAAAAAAACTAGCAGCAATTATATTTGAACAATTTTTGATAAATTTCATTATAAATGTTGATTTTATATTTGTAAATGCTTGGGCAATATATTCTTTTTGTTCATCTTTACTTTTTCACAAAGCGATTTATGATTAGTCTCATAATGCCATTTTATAGATGATATTCTCAATACAGCTGTTCCGGAATATAAAACACATACTGCATGTCTTTGTTAATCATTCCATATTCATCAGTCCACCAATTTGAAATTCTCTACTGCTTGATAATTTTTGTTTCTTTTATTTTCATTAGTCATATTAATATAATGGTAACAAATTTATTTAAAAGTAAATTTAAATGAGTTTTAATAATTTTATAAATCAAAGATTTATTATATGTTAAAATATATTATCATCCTTAAATTTCACTTTCACAGCAAAACTTCAAGCAAAAAAAAAAAACATTGTTTGATGGTATTGTTCACGATTTTGATTATGTTAAAAAAATGAATGGTGTCAACACATTTAGATCAAAAAAGATTAGGACAGAAAACCATTTTATTACTTTTACTTTAGATTTTAAAAAATTTATTTCAAAGAGTTATAAAATATTTTACTGAGTTTACTTTCTAGTTTTATTGGAATCATTTGACAGGTTTATAGAATATGATACCACAGTGTACTGGTATCACTTTATTTGACTTAAAATATCATTCCCACTCATATATATATATTTCAAATTTTGTAATTTATTGCTCTAATCAGAGTTCAATTGTAAATTTAATTTTAATATAATATTATATTTATTTATTTTATCTTTAGTTTACAGTAAATTTTTATTAGTACAATTTTTAGCTACAAATTTAAAGCATAGAAAATTAGGATAAATAAATAATCCACCTGCTAGTAAAAAATTAGAAATGCTGGTTTGCAATCACTGAACTATAAGATAAAATGCATAAATTTAATTTTGTTAATTCAAACCGATAGTTTGTTTATTGAAGAAAATAATAATTATGTCATCAGCAAAAGATCAGACAATATTATTGTTTATATAAAGCTCTAAAATAACTGCTAAAAAAAGGAATTGAAAACAGTTAAATTTATAAAAAAGATGAAATGGTCAATTCAAATGATAATCACAATTAAGTCCAGATGGAGAAGGCAGAGCAGAGTAACTACTTATTTAGTTTCATTTGGGGAAAGCTCTTTTGCATGATAAGTAAATAAAAGAAAACTGTCTTTAATCAACTGCAAATGCCTTATCTGTAATTATCTTAACTGGTAAAGGGTGCCAATGTGTGTCAGAAAGCATCTTGAAAAAGTTAATCACATTTTAATATTGCTACAAGAATTTACATAAAAATGTGTTTACCATAAAATATATCAACCATTATAATAGTAAAAAAACAGGCAAAACTCTCTATACATATTAATCTCATAGTTTTGTAGATAAGTGGAGATAAAAGATGGCTGCTGGAGGGTTGCATTAGACCCTAAGATCTTGGTGCAGTGCTCTCAGATCCAAGGCTCCACACTGATAAAAGCCACAAGCCAGAAACTAGTCTGAGGATATTGGATGAGTAGGTACTAGATGGGGATTTTATGCATAAGCTTGCTAGCATCCATTGATTACTCTGGCTTGCACTGAGTAGCAATAAATATAGAGAGTTTTGCCTGTTTTTATAATAGTTAAGAGCAAGCATAAGAAATTGAGATCATGTGATGTTTATTGGCATTATAATAGTAGTTTTATATTATAGATATTGTTGCCAAGACGTATTAAAATTTCTATATAATTATACATCAATCAATGTGTTTGGTAAATGTAATAGCAATTTTATATCTAGGTTTTGGAATAAAACTACATTAATATAGAAAAAAAATAATGATAAAAAAATAATAATATAATTATTTAAAGAGATGAATCAGAATTTCAAAGTTATCAAAGTTTCTAATTTTAATTTCTTCCAAAAATCTATCTACAAAAATTAAATATTCCAATATTTATATAGCTTGATAATGATTGCAACGATTCTGATAAATATATATATTTAATTTTTTACAATGATTGTAAAGATTAATTTATAAATAATAAGATTCTAAAATTATATAAATGATTTAAACATTTACACAGAAAATGTAAACTTTATATAGATTTATTTTATTTACTGCTTAGCATGCTTTTGAGGACAATTTTGACATATTCATAGCATTTGTGCTCAGGAGTCTATATAATATTCATGGCATTTATACTTTTTTCAAGAGTTAATTTAATATTTAATTATGTTTTGCTTTATGCAAATTTACTTAAATATGCCATTTTTTGAAGAGAGGAAAACATGAGTCCTACTTATTTATAGAACGATGATCCTTTGCAATCATCCAAGCCTCTTTAATATTGTTTATCCTCTCTTTCTATATAGACTATTTTAACTATTGTTAAATTGAATTTCTGGCTGAATTTACTTTCATGATTCCAAAATATTGATATATATTCCTCACTTTGTGCATGATTATATAAATATTTATGCTACTCTGGTAGATAAGTTCACACATGACTCTCCATAGTATGAAGCACTGCATATGGAGGCACTGCCTAGAATTTATAAGTGATCTGGTTGCTAGCCCTGAAGTCAATTTATCCTTAGAGTCATTTAATAATATATTTAGTAAGGTGGGAGCTCTGAAATTCACACTTATATGTGTTGGTATACATGCTTTTCAATTTTTGTGATGTTTTAAAGACATATGGGAGATTGATTCATTTCTTGGCATCCATTTGTTGAGGTGGAGGAGGATTCTTTATTTTGTTATGAAATAGCTTTGATTATTATAGTTGTATCCTAAATTTACTAGCTCTTTTATATAAACATCTATATTGTTCTTACAATCGGCTTCAAATTTTCATAATTTGCTGTTTCTATACAGAAAATCCTTTAACCCTGGGTAATTTATGTATCATTAGATATGTAATTTTGGGAGAATAGCACCTTTAATATTTATAGGTTTTAAGATCTTTCTATAATTCGACATATTAATATTTCTGTGGATGTATAGATTCAGAAATTTAATGCCTTTATCTTTATCTTCATTTTCAATAATCCATATTAATGACATTGATGACAAATATTCTTAATTTGTATTTCCATTGCAGAAATTAATGTATTATCCACATATCTTATATAAATTGTATTCTGGTTCAATAGCAAATGTTTTGTAATTATAGATCTCTCAAATTTTGTTAGAAAAATGCTGCAAACAATACCACAGTTGGGATCACCCATTGGCCATCCATGTTCCATCTTATAAAACTTCTCATTTGCTAATGCTATAAAGTTTATCTTTGTAAATGTTCAAAACATTTATATAATTTTACAATAGAATCAAGAAAAAAAGAAGTTTTCCAAATAATATTATCCTTAAATAAATATTCATACTGTATCACCAACATAAATTATGTATTATTATTAATGAAAGTTTTGAATAAAGTAAAATACTACATAGTAGTATTTGCTATATTTAGATATTTTAATGAAAAGAAATAGCATTCTAAAAAATAAATTGAACTCCTTAAAGTTATGAAACATTTTTCAAACTTTAATTTTTTATTCTGGAGATTTGGATGTTTGTAATATTTAATTTTTTGCCTTATAATTCAATGTCATTGCAATCATTATAATGCTTTTTAGATGTGATAATATTTGAATTTTAAATATTCAACTTAATCTTCTTAGATTAGTATTTATAGCATATGTAATGAGATTATGACAATTAATTATTATTAATTTTATTGATTCTTTTATTTAATATATTAAAATTTATTTTATAATTATGAAAATATTCAACTTCTATATTATATATCATTATTATTATATTTTTTGTTAACTACTGGCATTCTTTATTCAATGCATCATATTCTTAGTTATTTATCATATCATTATAGTCTCATATTTTTCTACTGAGTTTAGATCTTGATATGATAAATAAACATGATATGTAAGAATAAATAGCCTAAAATTCCAAATGAGATTCATTTGGACTCCTACATAAATGAAGCTAGTAATCTATAATTAAATATATTACTTGTGTATCTATTTAGCAACATTCAAGTAGACATATTTGGAAATTCATCTGACATATTCCTATCTGAGGATTTAGTTTTATAGTTGCCATACAAACATGGATTTATTTACTCAGTCACATGATATTTAATTCTTCCATTAAATAATTGGCATCTCAACTTGAGGCATAAATTAGCCAGTACTACATGCATACACATTCCATTTATATATATATATATGGTTTAAACTTCATAAATTAATATATATATATATATAATATATATATATATATGATTTAAACTCCATAAATTAATATGTAACAAATTTGCATACATATATTGATACGCATTACAAAGTGTATATTTATTCTTTCTTTGATGTTTTTAATTTTCCATTCAGCTTAATATATTTTCAGTGATATAAAGCTAAATGGAAAACCAAAAACATGAAGAATAATTATATACTTTATGTAGCATATAAAAATACATATTCAAAATTTATTATATATGAATGTGAAAGTTATGATGATGGTACTTGTTAGGAAAAGTACACTCAGCTAAATTAAGAAAAGAAATAAAAATTGCTTTGTAAAACATATGCACATATGTATGCAAGAGTAATTATATGAAAATTGGCCATTATAATTAAAAAACTAAACATTTTATTGACTTTATTTTTTTTAGTTAAGTAAATCTATTCAATATCTAAGTATAAAAGTCTCTCATACTAATGCTTAAGAAAAAGTTTAATTTTATAAAACATTTAAAAATGGCTTTCCAAGCAGATTTTATAATCAATGAATACATATGTTTATATTTTTGTCATTATTGTTATTAAGAAATAAAACTATTGAATTATATAAACAAACAAAGGTGATAACGCACATAAAATAATAAATTTAATATAGAATAAAAATATAAATCTGACATTACATTTTTATTTAGGTGTAGAACAAACCGTTCTTACATTTTATATTTTGTGTGCGTGTGTGTGTAAAAAGTTTATATATTTTAGATTCTTCAAAAATTGGTTATTATTAAATGATATTATTTATTAAAAGGTCAATTTAAATTTAATTAAAATAAGTATCTGAGAACTATTAAGATTTTATGATATTTATTGTAAATAAATGATTGTAATATTATTTTAAACCAGATGTAAAAATGAAGCAATTGAAAAAGTTTGTAATTATTATTTTCTCTTCACTTTTAAGTGGCATTCATAGTTTTAGCATGTTGATTCCGAAATTATAGTGTCAATAGTCTGCATATTAAATAACCTTAACCCCTTCAAAATTTTCCAAGAAAAATCAAGAAATCTCAATGCATTGTGGGAAATATATTAAATTCAGATATCATCTGATCAAACATATATAAAAGCTGAATTTTGGAAAAACCAGACAGTCTTTACAATATTTTATTGCAATCATGACCTAAGCAGGTTAAAACTTTAAAGTAGCCATTTTAAATGTCTTCATCGTGGTCAAGTATGCTAATCAGTCTAAGTCATTTTGTCTTTGTTGGGAAAAATAACTTTTTATTGTACTAAGAACAAGATGAACAACAAATAAACCTGAAATTATCATTAATTAAGTGATTAATTATTATTTCAAGAAATCTCATTTATTGAAATCAACTGTTAATGGAAACGAGATAAATTGACTTATGGAATGCTATCTATCAACTTTAAAATAAATCTCTGGACTTTTTCAATTGGAAGTAATATTAAATAGCTGATATGTTTGGAAAATTATATTTATCAAACTTCAAACAAATTGGAGATATTTATATTTGAATAGTGGTAAAATAATTGTTTTCTTCACTTCAGAAAAAATGCATATTACATCTCAATATTGTGAATTTATCTCATCATAAATAAAGGAAAAAGAAACTTTGAATAATCATATCTTTTTAAAAACTCAAATATACTACCATAACTGCATCACTCGGGGTAATGCTGAACTTTAATTCAAAATGAATGAAAATCACTCTTTTATGGATAATAACCTATTTGCTTGATCATAAATATGATCAAAACTATTTAGCAACTTAGATTAAAGATTTATAAACTAGGGGATTAACAAGAGATTTCAAATGAAAAAAAGTATTGAATGCTAATCTTTTGGATAAAATTATATCTTTTAAAATGGATTAAATTGATTTATATAATAACTATGATTTTTCTTCAGTGCTTAAGGAAATAGATAATGGAATATAAATGCTAAATATTTAAATGTCATTCATGAATGATTAATTATCAATGTAAATATTAAATATGATAAACAATCCTTAAAATGAATTAATGTGTTTAAAGTAATGTATTTAGATTATCAAGTATGCTAAAAGGAATTTATTATTCTTTATATTGTGCTTCATGAAGGATTTAAAGGATTATTTTAAAAATTTTCATTATTTTTCTTTTTGTCATACATTGTTTTATTTCAAATAACATATTGGTGGTAAATTATTGCTTTATTGTATCAGCTATTTTTCTTGTGGTTGTTAATAGTGCATCAGTTATCTTCTTATTGATTTTGTTCAAGTCTGAACCATCTTCAAAATCTATTTAAATTTTTAAATAATTTGCATGTTCCAATTTAAATTCATTTAAGTGCTTCTGAAGACTACAAATGTCTATTTCTGTTTAGCATTTTTCTCAAAGACAAAATTCATAATATATAAATTTTCTTTTTTTTTTTTTTGCAAACTCCACAAGTCGGTGTCCTCTTTTATTTTTATTACCATATCCAAATTTACTCACAGTACTTTTATCATTTAATCATTTGCTAATTCTAAAGTTTCCCATAATAATTTTAAAATGTTTGATCTGATCAAAAACATTCTGTACATCCACATAAAAATCTACTTCGTTATCATAATGAGAACTTATTGGGAAATAAACCGGAATATTCTGTATTTGGCATCTTTCATTAATTTAAATAACTAAATTTGCTAAGACTATAATACATTATAACTGAAAATTTAACATTGTATAGACTCAGTAAATAATTAAAAAAAATGTGGAAATAATTTTATATTTGGAATCAAAACAAAAAAAAAACAGTTAAGAGCATTATTTATTTTTTGTTTATAAATGTTTGTTAATGATTTATTTATCTTCCAGTTATTGACTGATTAAATTAAAAAAGAATTATAGTTTTTTTGTTTTTGTTTTTGTTTTTTTTTAAAAAAAACTAACTTCACTATAGTATTATACAAAATAAAGTGCTAGGAGCATTTTTTGTGAGTTTCATCTTACTTTAACAAGGATTATTTGTGTATCTCTCACTAATTTTATCAGGGATTTGTTTAAAGAAATGAAAGTTTAAATATAAAGCAATACAAATCTCAAAGACATTTTTTATTATTGTATGTTAGAAAAATATATATTGCACTTGGTAGTTCCACAGTCCACTAGAGTTCATCAGTTTTTTTTAATCAAAAGTTAGCAAAGTTTTTTTTTTTAAAAAAAAAAATAGACAAAATAGCACTATGCTTGCATATGATACATCATATTTCTCTCTTTACAACAATAGTATTTTCAAAATGGAGATGTGAGTTGTGATTTTTTGTGTGTAAAAGTTATATTTAAAACATATATATATATATGTGTGTATTTACAACAAAGAATTCATATATGAGATTTAAACAATAAATTGAGATATTTTCAGGTATATACACTTTTAATAATTACATTTATGTGCTATATCAAAACGATTATCTCAATATAAAATTACTTTCAATTATGTAAAAAAAAAAAGAGTTTATTTTATAATATTAGTTGACCTTAGGTCAACTTAGGTGTGACAAGAATCTCGGTCTCAGGGTGGCCTTTGAGCATTCCATCATCAGATTTTCAATTGGATGGATGGTTGAAGAGATGGAGTGTGGAGTAGTTTGAAGCCTGTCCATTAAAATATGAGGTTTGGCTATCTTAATATATATCTGAACACTTATAGCATATATGTATAGAGTTGGTAATCTGGACCAACTGATGATTGCTGATTTAGCATGAAATACATATATTGGTGATTATTTATCTTTTTGACATATATGTGTTCAAGTGTATCAGTGTTATGAGATAGAGTGGTGAGTGGTGGATGGTGTGAAAGTCTGTGCTCATATACCCTATATATTAATGTTAAAAGAAATTTGCCATATTTATAATGTATATGTTTTTGCTTATAATATATGCATGCATATATGCAAGTGTGTGCATAATTACCTAAATTTAGTTAGAAATTCATTTTTGTTTTTTATATTTACCAATGTTATTATTAAATAAATATCTGAAAAGATATTAACATATAATCTAATATTTATTTTGTTAAGGAAGAAATATTCTCTAAATGGACGTCTTAAGACTTGCATCATGGAAAAATTCATAATTCTATATATAATCATTAAAGCAGTCAACATTTAAACAATCCCAATATCAATAACAATCAACAATATATCTAATCATCTCAAATGTTAAGAAATTTGCAGTTACACCCTCTATCAATAAACATATTAGAATCTGCATCTCAAAACAGCTAAATCAAAAAGGTGCTGTTTTGAGATGTGGACCTTAATACACTTATTCACAGAGAGTGTAGCTGAAAATTTCTTAATGTTTAAGATGATTTGATATTTGTTTTTTATTTCAGTTGGTGGTATGTATTGGATATATATATATTATAATGGTCGGGAAGGAGGTCTTACTGTATCTGCTGTATAGGATGCCACCAGGCTATTTGAACCTGGAAAATTTATATAATAGGCAGATACGTAAGTTAAGATCTAATTTTACATATATATTTTATTACAACTGTCAGCCCATGCCACTAGCTCAAGGAAATGCCCCAAGGGCTAGTTTGCTTTAAAACAATCATTTAATTAAAAAAACAATCATTTTCATTTTCTAAGATTAAACATGATACAAATTATTTACTTCTATTTTTAAAAATATCAATCTTTTCTTTTTTTTTACAAAAAAAAATACTTTCAAATACTTTTATTTTTAAAATAGTATTTAAATTATTTTATCTGTGCAATCTATATATGTTAAACAACTCTTAATTTTCAGTTTTTAAGTTAAGTTTTTTCTTTTTAATAAATCAATTTTTATTTACGATCTTTTTATTTTAATTTTAAAATAATATAACGGCATATTAGGCATATTATATACCATTACAATATATATATTATTTGAAATAATAAATTTAACGATTTACAAACTATTATAAACAATTCTTAGATTCACAGAAGTACTTTCGGTTAATTTCTTAAACCTGTCTCAACTGCCATTAAATTAAAAAAAAAAACTATTATATGTTCTTAGATTTGTTATTTTTTATAGTAGGTTTACTTTCACTGAGCATTTGATATTTTGTATTATTTTTAAGTAATCTTATGTTATTTTTAACATTGTATCTTTTAACAAATGAATAAAAAAGTAAATATGGCACTTTTAGAATGAAACAGTTAAGTAGTTTATTTACATGTAGCACAGTAAAGTATATGCACACATTTTTTGCAAATAATAGATTGCTAATGTCTGATAATAATAAAATATAAAAAACAACAATAACTAAGATATTAAATTGATTACTATAATCTCAAGAATATGTATCATACTTCCAAGTGGTTTAAATGTCAACTAGAAAATTAAAAAAATTTTATTTGCAAAATTTTTTTTTGTGTATATATATATATATATATTGAATAGCATATAGTTGAATCAACTGATGGCAGTCCACTGAATTGAGAGAGAGAATGCAAGAGAAAGATACGTAATTGGTATTAATTTTAAAATTTTTTTTAAAAATTATAAAAATGAAAAAATAAATTATTTTTAAATCTAATTCTTAAATACAAATATAAGGAGTTATCTAGTGCCATGTTTTATTTGTACCAGACATTAGGGAATCACAGTCCCTACACATGCGCTATATGAATTTATAACACTTGAGAAATAATCTCACTCTCTAAACACAAGATAAAGTCTTTGAATCCACACTATTTATATATATATATATATATATATATATATATATATATATATATATATATATATATATCATCATGATCAACCATTATCAATCCACTGCAGGATGAAGGTCTCTCCAAGTTTAATCCATTTTCTCCAGTCTTTAGCTTTTTTCCTCCACATCACCCCTGCACACTTTCTTATTTCATCCATCCATCTCATACGTGGTCTCTTTCTGGGTCTTTTACAGTCTCTTGGAATCCAGTTTAAGATTTCAATTGTCCATCTATTATCATCTCTTCTAGCAATATGTCCAGCCCAACTCCACTTCAATATTTTAATTTTTTCAGTGAGGTCAGTAACACCTGTTGTTCTCTTACCCATACATTGCGTTTTTGATATCTTCTTGTTACCCCCAATATGCATCTCTCCATACTTCTTTGAGTGATATGGAGTCTCTGCATTGCTCTTCTATTAAGTGTCCAAGTCTCAGATCCATAAGCAAGAACTGGTAAAACACATTTGTTAAAAACCTTCCTTTTCAAACACATAGGCATATTTCCTTTTAGTATCAAGTTATTTCTACCATAAGCACTCCAACCAAGTTTAATTCTGTGATTAATTTCATCCATTATGTTACCATCTGTATTAATAATCTGACCAAGTTATTTGTAACTGTTAACTTCTTCTAATTCATCATAATCAATCTTTATTTTCATATTTTGAGCATATATTAAGCATTTAGAAATGAGAGCATGAAAGTCTTAATTAAAAGATAGAGTTGATTCATGTGTAGTAAGTGATTCCCTAATGACTATTACAAATAAAATAATAAATAAACAACTCATTATATATATTTAATATTACATTCAATACTGATGTGTAGTAAATTGTAAAAATTTTGTAAATATTTATTAATATATAGTGTATGGAAAAGTAATTATTTAAGACTTTCACACATTCATTTCTAAATGCTTAAGATTTGTTTATATATATATTATACCGGATACTCAAACAGAGGGCGCCACCAGACCACTATGTGTCTGGAAAATTTGTTTACTGTGATCAGAATAGATGATGATGATGGTTTGCGCCGACTAGACTCAGGGAGAAACAAGAGATCTTAAATTGTTTAGACAATTGAGACAAAAGCACAAAGACAAACATCAGCCAAATTAAGTTTAAACATATTTCATAAATTTTATTATGAGAAAATAAATTATTAAATATAAGTTTATGACACAATAGATGGGGGTTAACTCAGGCATGTACCAGACATACTAAAGGCAAAGCTATGACAGACTGACTGATCTTCTAATAAACAAATTTAAAAGGAAGGAAGCAAATTTCATTCAGCAGAGGATTCACCTAAACATTGGTTTTCACTTTCAGATATTTAAACCATATGCCCCTGAAATTGATCAAAGAATCCAGTGCCGATGAGCTGTTTGAGATCTAAAAAAAATTGGTCAGACCTCAAATGTCCTTATATCGGTATGAGCTGCACCTATTACTACATTTAAAATAACGGTGATTGATCCACCTCAAGAACAACCGACAAACATGACTGAAATGAAGAAACAATTAAAACTGGTGAATTCCAGCCAAACGATTGGCGAAAATTACTTTAAAATTAATAATTAAAGATCCCACTAAGGGACAAGTAAATAATTAGAAAAACAGTTACGTCTGCCCAGCATTTAAAGAAAATAAACTTAAAAACAAATTCTGAGTACACGCTCTGACAAATTTAAAGCACACATGATAAATACAAAAAGAAATCTATCGGAGAGTGCACATGAGTACAAAATATTAAAAGTTTAAATACTCTAGCAGAACGAAAGTATTGCTCACCTATAATTTAAAAAAGGATAAATTTTATCTTCCTGCTGATGACTTATAAAATTACAAAGAAAAACATAATTCTAATTTCCGCCTTTAGAGATATTAGAAATGAAATCTCCACCTGCGAAAATCAGACAATAAAGTCATCAGCCAAAAGAGTTTTGGAGGTTTAGCAAGAGGGCAAACATAGAGTATAAAATTAATTATTGAATACTAAATAATTACAGGTAAGCATAAAAATATATATATATACAAGACTGCTAAAGCATTTACAAAAGTGAGGCATAAAATATAAAACTCATTCGTCACTCTCCAATAAACAAAACTGAAAGCAAATTGGAAGCTTAAAACTAAGATTCCAAGACACACTATAAAATATTGGAAAACACAGCAAATATTAGATATGAGGCTATATTGATTTAAGAAGACATATTTATGATTAGATTGAGCGAAGATTTAATGAGAATTAATTCACCCTGGGAAGAATAAAAACAAAAATAGGTACCTTTCGGTAAAACAAAGTTCACATAGAGTCCGCACTTTTACTTAAGTTCATTTTCAGGTTCTTTAGGCAGCAAGGTAGATGTAGAGAGGTTCCGGCTTCTTTTAGGTGTTCAAAGCATTACTGGAGCAAACTTGGAAGTCAGGGATCCATCTTTTGTGGAGTTAGCAAGCCATTCGGGTGGTGGTAACAAGTATAGAATTTTTCATTTTGTTGTAGGCAAAAGTATTTAATCACAGCTGATGTCCTTTAAGAAATTAAATGTCCGCGCTGATATAAATTCTCACTTGATAAACAGCTTGTCTATCAACGAACAATGAATTAACTGACACTCCAAATTTTCGGGGCTATTTATACGTTGCTCCATTTCCCGTGAAACACTTTACTTGTTGTCCAATTTCTATGCCTGAGGCAGGGCAAATATTAATCTCCCACTCAATCTATCTAAGAATTCCACCCAGGGTTTATTGAAATGAAAACAACAACATAAAAATCAAATCTCCGCTATAAAAATTGTTTACACTAATTAAAATAATAGCAACAGGAATGCAATTAGCTAGCCAGCTTGTTTTTAAATCAAATGGATTTAAAAACAGGCAGTATATGAAAACTATTTTAAAATAAACGAAAAACATTTTTTTAAAAAAAATCCATTTTACATATAAATGTGTGTGTTTTGATACACGCATTCTTTTTAAATAATAATGAAAATTTAAACTCTACGTTTAATGAAAATTAAAAGCTTAATAAATTTCTTTTTTTTTGTAATGACACCATTGAATCGGATTTCAATCAGGTTCAATATATATATATATTATACCAAGACAAAGTCGGTACATGTATA
>JAQFVV010012421.1:7468430-7470930 GCA_028023455.1 Epiperipatus broadwayi
GGATTACTGTAGGGCTCTTCAATCTAGGCAACCGCTAGTACATCAATCTTAGATATCATAGTTATACGAAACCACCCTCCAACTATTCGTACACGCAACGGTTCGAATCTAGTCGAATAAAATAACTTAATAAAAATCGTAGAGAAATATTTTCAATGCTCAAATACTCTGATTTCCTTAACCACCCGTCGATCAGTTCACTACACAAATATTGGTATGAGTTTGTTTACCAGGTAAAATGATTACTAAAGACTAGTAGCTAATTATAATAGAATATTTATGGAAATCTTACCGTACTTTTGAATACTATATTTTTATGCTCTCTATTTGTTATTAAACAATTTATTTACTCTAATTTTGTGTCTTCCACCTCATTACTCTCGAAGTCTATCTAGTCACCTACTGTCTGTATTGACAGCTTAAATATATACATTACATTAATGACCGTACCGATACCCAGAGTATAATAGATCTGTATATAAAACTGTAAGTAATTTAGTCTGTGTTCTGAGTTGAGCTAGTAAAGGGATAACCCCGTGCTGTTATAAAGTCATCATCGGTTAGTCATGCCGGGGTTTGGGTTTGAATTTCGTTGGCGTTTTGGAATTTATTCTTAAACGTGGACTGCGTTTGAACTTGGGTACTGTGTATGAGTAAGCGTGGTGGATTTATACCGGTACAATATATAATATAATATATAAGGGATTCGAACTCAGACTTTCACATGTCCCTCAGCTCTCCATGCCATCTCATATTGCTGACCCACCTGAATTATACACATGTTGAAAAGATAAATCATCTTTTCAATATGTATGATCAGGTGGGTCAGTAAAATGAGATGGCATGGAGTGCTGGTGTATGATCAGGTGATCAGCAATATGAGGTGGCATGGAGAGCTGATGGTCGTGTGAAAGTATGAGTTCGAATCCCTTATTAAATGTATATGTATATACACACATTGTTAAGGTTTTTATACAGTATGTTATGAATATCAAACAATATTTCTCAATAAATAATTTAAATTAATTATTTCTAATCAAATTTAAACAAATTCAATTAATTCACCAGGGACTTACACTTCCCAATTATGAAAACATGTTGAAAGAATGAGTCAGTCAGGTCCCACATTACAATAGTTATAGAAACTAAAACTGTTCATTAGTTGCATAATACATAAATGTATTTTTTTATTACTGTAAAAATGAAGACCAATTATATTCTGCACCATAAAGCCAAAGGTTGAAATGAAAGTAATTGAATTTTAAATGCCTTTAAACAAAAATTACTAACAATTAATAAATAATTTTATGATAAATCAAATGTGCATAATGCTAAACTGGAAATAATATAAATTAACTATTTTAATCACATTTAAATATGTCAGCCAACTATGACATTATTCAGCAACTGATGAATAGTGTTTCTTCTGTGAAACAACCATATTGTCAATGCTGATTGATAGCAAATTAGTAATAATTAATTTATATTATTTCTAGTTTAGCATTATATCTATTTGTTTTATAGATATAATTGTACATCACATTTCTTAAGAGGGCATATAATATTTAGTGTTCTAATGTTAGATTAAGCATTTAATGGTTCTATTTAGTTAGTCTGAATTGAGTTTTTGTTTTTACCTTAGTCATGAGTATTGTTCTGTAATCTTTAGTTTGAATCAGTTACTTTATCACTGTACTAAACTACAGTGGATCTTTCATTGTTTTTGAGTGATTTAATATTTTGCATGTTATATAAAGAACAGCAGTTAGTGGCTTTAAAAACTAAGTTCTCCAAATATGGTAGCAAAAAAAAAGAGGCAAAAATGATTTCTATAAAAGATGATTTCAGCAATATTAAGTTTTAATATTTATTTCTATTATAGACAATGCTGATTTTATATATAAATAATAAAAATAAACTGATAAGAACAAATATCTCAACTCACTAAAGAGTTTTCTCTATTTATTTGAAACATATAAAAAGCTTGTTTTGAAAGTAATTGGGATTTAAAAGTTCCTAAGCCATTTTTTAAAAAAAAGATTACAGGTTTCTGTTTGCTAATCCTTTAATCAGTTTTTGAAGTTAGAGCTAATTAACAATTTGCATGTTTAATGAAAAAATCCTAAATATTATAAAGTCATGTTAAACAATTAATTGCTGTCTAGCATTGGTGGCCTAGTGGTTAGCATAACTGCCTTCCAAGCAGCTGGTCCAGGTTCGCTCCCAGATCAATGCTTTACATTAAAAAAAAACAAAACAATTAATTGCTAGTCTATTAATTAAAAAAAAAGTTTCCTTATTTCTGGTAAACAAATATTATTTTAAAAGTTAGAGATCAGTTTAAAGAGAGCTGAATATTAGTTATTGAAAATCAAATACTGTAATATTTTAACATGAAATTGTTTTACTATGTATTGGTGTGTTAACTGTTTGTCCACTATTTTTAATACAATTATATTAATTAAATCTAGAGATAATTGAATTGAATGATAGGTTACAT